>JAMKCH010025818.1:0-35682 GCA_023653785.1 Ophioderma brevispina
CAGACTCCTTTTTGGCTGTCAGTGCAGATATGTTTTGGGTGATACATGTATGAAAGGTGTCACTTTTGTGTGTCCACATTCAACCAACTGGACAGTTTTGTATACTTATGAACTCCTTGACCCCCTAAAATGTTTAATTTTGACACACAATCATCTTTTATAGGCATATAATGAATAATGTAAGATTTGGTGTCAATAAATGAACAGCCCTCTTGGAAACTGTCATCACATGCCCAACATTTATAGTTTTGGAATGTTTATTCCTTGAACCACCGACTAAAAAACATTTTTAAAATAACCCAAAATTGTCTTCTTAGGTGTTATTGGCTTTAACAAAACCCTGTCTAACCAACGGGGGGGGGGGGGGGGGGGGGGGCGAAAAAAGCTTCCGGGTATTCATTTTCTCATCCTTTTTTGGTCATTTACTTAATGCGAAAAAATGACATTGTGAAGGAAGCACCCTCACCGGGGTTAGGGTATGCCTTCAAATAAGTCGAAGGGTAAGGAGTCTCTGGGTGTTTTGGCCACCGAAGGATATTTTTATGGTGCCATTTTGAAATACTATCACAGTATTGCTCGAGAAATCTACGTTTATGTAAAACTAGCCATTTGCCAATAATTTAGAGGAAACCGTCATGAAAATCCGATAATCCTAACCCTTTTTCAGCGCAAAATTTGATTTTCGCCTATTTTCTGTTGGAAAATATCAATTTTGCCGACTCGGGGGCTTGATGACGTCATTGTGGAAGCCATAACTCGGTATGTTGGTACTTATTTTGTATCAACGAAAAGAGGAGGACCCATAGCTATCCCTGGTAGCAAAATCAAAAATCATACCATCTGGTTCTTTATAACCATTTTCTCGATGGGGTGGTAATCATTTTTTATTTGGAAAATAGCGTCGCACAATTGCAATTGCCACCACTTTTAATTTTGTGCATCACCTTTTTCATAACTCCATACCACTACGATCATTTTACTGGATGATGCAAATGTTATTATTCCCGGCCCCGGTACCACTCTTCTAAACTGGTTTGTGCTGCAGCATATAATGAGTAAAGGTTAAATTAAAAAATCTTCATGACCTATATTACACATAGTATTGGTTAAATACCAATAACTCTTCCTCCTCATATACAGTAAATGCAATGAGCAAACTTGACATATACTTAGATTATGAATACTTATACATTATTTCTGGGTCTAACATTGTGGGTTAATACATCTGTTTTCCATTACATAGCTTTTCACATGAAATGGATATTGTTTTAGGAATATATTTGTTCTAATAACCCGCCAACCGCCAACCAATGCCTTTTGTTGTCAGGGGTAAAGTGTGCAAGGAGATAAATACCGCGCGTGTCATTAAAAATGCAGGATTCGAGCAACTATTCCACTGGTGTGTTAATTTTTTGATAAGAATGTGGTTGCCATGAGCTCTTCTTTGACAAGATTTTTGCTTGAAGGAACTTGGATTGTTGGTTCAGAAGTTATGGCAGTTTTGTGACGCCCTTCTGAATCGGGTTGGTTTGACCTTTGCTTGAAACAACTAATAACTTATTCCATACGTTATAAGTGGAATATTATTACATCAATTATCATGTATGCCATTGGACACTTATTGATCAACTACATTGATTTTGGACTAAAGATTATATGTAGGCATTATCCCGACATACACTTCTCGGGCTAGCGTCTTTTGTTGTTATCTATTGTTTTTCAGTGCGTTTATATACTAACGAATTCGGGTTCGATTATTCTACCTGTTGGTTTTTTTAATAACTCTCTATAGCTTGTTATTTTTAATAACATTCACACTCGGAAGCTGGGATCACAACTGAACGCACGGTCCGTTGATAGTTCTAGAAATACTATGTCCTGACAATTAAATACCGCGGCGCGTCATTTATATATACTGATGGCAAACGTAAGATACAATTCCTATGGTGTACAAAACTATGCAACGTATGTATGTAGAAATATATTAGCGGTCATATGCTACCTGTTACTGAACTTTACAACTTGATTGCTCTTTACAATCAAACATTTTTCTCATCAATAGACATGACAAACAATTTATTTATTATTTTACAGCCACAAAGATATGAATAATATTCAGATAATCAGATTTGATTTTCATACTGTCCTTTTAAAAATTTGTCATGCAGACGGCAATTCCCTTAGGTAATTGCAAGAATATAAAAATTAAAACCAACAACCAAAAAACAACCTACCCCATTAACATTTTATGGTATCTGACCAAACCTGGTTGAATAAAAGGTTTCCTCACCCACCCCGCCCCCCCCATGTACTAAGTCATTTTAAAACCTCTTTGAGCTCAAAATTGGCAGAAGCTTCCCCACCTACGCCGTGCATTTCCCATTTGAAATAAAATGCTGTTTTCCACAATGTATACATCACCCAATACACCTAAAGATATTTAGAAATATCCTCCAACATGGAGCTATGGTCCATCAAGTTCAAGATGGGTTGATTTTGATTTCTTCATATCTTCAATCCTATTAAAATACATGGTACTAATCTACGGGCCACTGATAACTCCATGTAATTTCTGCAAGAAATAATCAATAAGACATGGGGTTTAGTGATGAATAGGGTTAATAGTCCTTTATTCCGTATAGGCTTTGTTGATTTCTTCATTCAACCTCTCCAAGGATAAACCAAAACACTTGTTCATTCTTTGCTTCGTATTTAGAAAAGCACTAATCAATCAACCATTATCCATTAAGCTTTAACGCTCTAATTTACGGAAGTTAATGCGCCAAGCAAGCAATACAACCATTTGGTTTGGTTAACGCTCGTCAATAGATGGTGACTGGACACAGTGTTTTTAAATAGTTAAATTTAAATTGCGACAAATATTTCGTTATCAATCCAATTTTAGCATGTTTTAACCAAAAAAAATTTTTAAAAATGTGCCCCTATTTCTGTAACTTAAACATTTAAGACAGTCAACCTATTCCTTATTTTAATCCTATGAACTCCTCCAATCATTTGCGAGGGGTGCCATTTTTTTTTATTCCTCGGAGGCAACTACTTCAAAATTTGACCCTGGTACAACTGAAATTTGGACAGACCCTTTTTATTGATTTTGTGCTTGTTTTAGCCTATATCTCTGAAACTTTTAGGGCTGTAGATATATAAAAAATCTACCTTTTTCGGAATCCTTATTCTTAGACACATCAGTGTATGCTTTTCAATATACAAACTTTTGTCTTGGCCCCCCTAGGAATCACTTTCAAGGGTCCCTTTCACCTGGTCACACATATTCAAACACCAAATCTTTTGTACTTTGAAATGTGTTACACATGCCTGCTAGCTCCCCCCCGGGGGTAATTTGTGATCCACATGACTCTCAAATGTAGTTTTCATTTCAACCTCCTAACCCTCGTCTACCGAAGGGGGGTGGTGGTTCCCCCCCCACCCTTGAGGTTTTATTTCCCCTTTTTTGTGCAAATTATTTATTGTAATTTTCAATTGTCATGTTCCGCTCCGTTCCGGCCCCTTTTAAAATCCAAAAACAACATCCACCGGGGTATATGTAAGATACACGGTGATCCCAAAGTGTATGGATCGGTGGTACCCCCCCCTTCGGAAGAGAAGTACCAACATTCATAGCACGACACAGGAATAAACATCACATGGACACTTAATTTTGGGACCAATAGATAGCTAGGTCCTCCTCTTTCCATTGATACCAAAACGAGTACCAACAATCCTAGGCAGTTGACTCTAATTGAATGTGAAATGACTTGTTTTATCTAATGACAGCAATTTTAGAGCTATAATAAGTTGTTGAGTTACTAAAATTGCGAAATATCAATTTCAACCCTATATTCAGTATTTTCGTACTTTCCTCAACATATGACGTCATGGTGACGTCAATAATAGGGATGTTATTACTGTTTTGTACCAATAAAGAGACCCCTAACATCCTTTGGTACCAAATTGACCGGAATCGGGGTGTAAACAGTAACGAAATCACAGGGGGTTGTAACCCCCCCCCCACCCCCTCGGCAGTTTTGTTTACAAAAATGGCTCATGTAGACAAGGGTTCAGTATCTGTGATTTCACAAATAAGTCCAGCTTGGAATTCATGACGACTCTTAAATGTACTTTCTGGACAGGGGTTTCCAAATGCAATGCAAATGGTGCACCCGCAGGCGGAGTGCCCATCTCTCTGCCATTGGCGTTTGGGCCAGACTACCTCATATAATGTTGCTGTGGGGGGTTCGCCACTCCTCCCGCACAGCGAGTCTGTTTTGCATTCCCAGCATATGCCGGTACCCATTTATACTCCTGGGTGGAGGTAAAGGTAAAGGAGGTCGAGGTAAAGTGCCTTGCCCAAGTGCACAACACATTGGCGACAACGGGGCTCGAACCCGCAACCTTCTGCTTATGAGGCGAACGCTGATCCACTGCACCACATGTGCCCTCATTTACAAATTAGATGGGATTAAAAAACAGAGTGAATGGTAGGAAATGTACTTTGGAAAGAGGTTCATATAATGAATAGAGTGTTAATTTTGTTCTATATTTTTGTTTGTAATCGTGTGTTTTTATTGACACACGCTGTATCGGATAAAGGGAAAGTAAATGCAAATGCGAACCAAGGGGAGATTCTATTTAGCTAGGTTTATATCTCGGTGTGTTTTTGTTTTCCCATGATTTGATCGTATTGATATCATGTCCCAAAAAGGTTGTAAACCCGTGTAAATGACACTGGCTCTTCTCTGGAAAATAACCGAAGCACGTATAACAACTGAGAAGATTCACTATTACCGACATACCATTTTCATGAAATGATGTGCTTTTTGGGTCAGAGAAGTGAAGGATTACGTATATTTACCTTTTTTATTGGCCAATCAGAAGAAATATGAGGGGTTTCATATGCAAATTTCAGGATGACAGCCGATATTGTTTTCACCACTATCAGCAAAATGAGGTAGTTATTTACACATTGGAGCAAGTTCACATTTTACGTTATCGGCGATTGAGGTTTTCGAAAATTTTCGAAGAAGATGGACACATATTAGGAGAATGATTTTATGCGGACATTATAGACGTCCCAAACATATTTCATTTGAATTTTGAATATTCAAGTCTATTTTCCCTTGCCAAATTCGAGTTTAAAGCGATTCGCCTCTTTGCAAAAGTCAAATGTCAATGGATATTCGTATCCAAGCAAACTCAGGAAGACCATTAGGTACTGCGGGAGGCTCATATGGCCTTAGAAAATAGTCTGCACAAAATATGTTGATGGTTTCTGGGCAGTGGCGTAAATTTCTTTTTGACATTGGGGGGGGGGATGGGGTTGATGAAAATTTATGAATGAAACTAAGTTTGCTGAAAAGATCCATTACTAGGACATGCTCGCGCGATTTGCGCTAAAAATTTTGTCATTTAGAAGCTAATATCGTTAAACGTAATTGTAATTAGAACAAAATGCGCGCGAAGCGCACGGAAATTTACCATTTTTAAACTATTATGGTAAAATATGAGGTTATTTGTGGTCAAAACACATGAACAGGCATCAAAATTGGGGGGATGATCGTATTGACCATCCCCCCTCATCAAAATATTAATTGGGGGGATATATCCCCCATCCCCCCGGGATTTACGCCTATGTTTCTGGGCAAAACTGACCTGCTGATTCCAGATGTTTATGATGCAATGTTGTCATCCTTGAGCATTTGAGATAGGGAAGGGGTGGGGTAAATTAACAGGGGCAAACTGTTATCAATGTTTCGCATAGGGTTAAAATGTGTATAGACATGTTCATCTGGTTCTAAGGATTAAAACAAATATAGTTTCCTATAATCGTTTGTGTTTGTAAGATAGACAAAACATTCTTCAAGGTCACCATGGGCGTAAAAATGTATACTGACCCAATTGATTTCAGATTGGTTTCAAATTATTCATACGGGAATGTCACAACAGGAAATAACACCTTTTGGGTTATGTTAATCAACTACAAGATACAGGGTTCCCAAAAGATAAGTTCCCCCCTAAAATTCGAGGACATTTCGTTGCATAACTTCACTTAGAACTGGATGTTTAGAAAATTATAAAAGTTTTAAAGAGAGGAAACATTTGGCTCTGCCACAAAAGTCGTTGCTTTTCAAAAAACACTTTTGGCATCAAAACACATTCCCTTTTTCCAACACATGATGTTGTCAGAAAAAGTGACACTTTACCGTATTCAAAGGACTGAAGTAAAGAATTGTCAATTTACAACAACGCATAGGCAAACAAATAAACAAACAAGACAAATATGCAGTCAAAAATGAGATGAGATTTCCGTAAGCAACACCCAGGTCAATTTGAAGCAGATCGACACATAAAGAAGAACGCTACACTGGCTCAACCTAGTGGAATTATCAAGCGAGCATCGAAACACATTCCTCAACAAAGAACGTCAGCAAATTGGTAAACAGCATGTGTAAACACTATAATGATATCATCAGTGCAGATGGAGGAAACGGTGACTATTGAGTCTCACCCTGAATGGCAAAACAATTAAGCTTATTTTGATTTGAAACAGGCATTTTAAACATTACCTCTTTCGTTCAAAAAACTAGCAATATGTAAAGAAAATTACTTTTTTGATAACTGATGACTGTAAAAATCTTACATCTTTTTGTTTTGTTTTTCCTGCATTTTGTCGTGTTTGTTTTTATTTGTTGCCTAATGCGTCAATGTTTTAAGCTTATTTATTTCAGACCGCAATGAAGAAAGGAAACGAAATCATTGTTAATTGAAAATGGATAATATCGACTTATAGACCTTTGAATACGGTAAAGTGCCACTTTTTCTGACAACATATTTTTTGGAAAAAGCGAGTGTGTGTTGATGCCAAAGGTGTTTTTGTAAAGCAACGACTTTTGTCCTAGAGCCAATTTTTTCTATTCTTTAAAACTTTTTTATTTTTTTAAACTTCCAGTTCTAAGTGAAGTTATGCAACGAGATGTCTTCGAATTTTAGGGGGTAACTTAAGTTTTGGGAACCCCTTATGTACCATATGCCAAAGTGCTTATCCCCAATAATATTTTTGTAAATTCACACGTAAAACAAACCGTATTCAGAATAATTGTTTGTTTTGCTTTTTAACACTTAAGTGACCAGGGGGGGGGGGGGGTCCTATGGACCCCTAAAATTTGTTTTCGCGCTGGCCGCTTTACGCGTGGGTTTTTTGCCCCGATTTTTTTGTAATTGTCTGACTTTTAAATGCGCTTCTTTTCATACCAAAAAAATTAAAATCGGCCAAGCCGTTAATGAGTTAATTAGTGGGGGTCCCATGGACCCCCCCTTGGGCACTAACGGAAGTCATTTGAGAATATTTTTAATTATCAAAGAACCAAAGCTATTTTTTTTTGCTGATATATGTTCACACATACATGTATTAAGTAAACAATTATTAGTAACATTAAAAATAATTAACACTTTATGTGCTGAAAACAAACGATTTCGTCGTGGACGTTGCTAAACCGTTACTGTACAAACTCTATGGGAAAATGACGTGTATTTTGCAACACCCGTTAAAATTACAGGATCCCTAAAACTGCAGATTTTGTGTTAAATATATGTAATTTGGGTCTTTTAGAATAGATATCAACATAAAATAAGTTTTCAAAAGTTGCATTTAAAGCTCAATGTCTCCTATTGGAAATTTCCGTCCTTTTTGTCCAATTCGCCATGTTTTGTGAAACCATGTTTTGCCCCTAATTTGCAGCCCGAATAACACATTTCATTTTTATTGCTGATTTGGGGTTGTCTTATGACCCTTCAAATGTGGTATAAATTGTGTGTAAAAATTCCTTTGGGAAAGTGGTTTCCTTAGTGTCGGGTCCCATGCAACCCCCCCCCCCCCCCCTTGGGCACCACGGGAGTGAAAACCCCTTGGTCACTTAAGTGTTAATTTAAAAGAGGTGACACATTCTTCCGATAGTTGGAGGCATCGTGATATGTTATGCTAATTCCTCGGAATTAGAATAAAATGATATCCGGTTGAATTTCATCCTATGGCTATTTTAACTCTAATAGCTACATTTTGGGTATAGAAACCACTGCAGGCCACGCCCGATTACAACAATACGGCACAGCGCCATCGTCTGGCAACTCTTGTATGCTTTGGTCTAAGCTTGCAATCTGATTGAAGGATTGTGGTATAATTATGTCCGCGTGAGATTTTGAACTTCAGTTTTGATTTTGAAATTCATTGAGAACAGATCATATTAGCAAGAGAACTTAGACTGATTCATAATGAGGGACGATTACAAATAGGCCAAATTATAGTACTGTGTGTGAATTGAATTTCTCTACCAAATCTACTTTTGGGCCTCTACTTCCTGGCAGGAAATAATTTCTTAGACCGCGCGGACATTTCTCTCTACAACACAGATATTATAATTCTTATTTGAATATCACACAATATTACTATGTGTTATTAGTTATTATCTAACTTCTTACTTCTTACAATGTTTGCGAACGTCTGAGATCTGTAGGGTTTGGACAGGACTTTGTAAAATTCCAAAGAACTTTCTGATAACGTTATCAAGTTATACGAACGTTGTCTAACGTTACATATTGGATCGGTGTGGCATGAGATACATAGTGCTCCGGACTCACAGTCCACCTACAATGGTGAAGAATAGGGCACTCGCTTCAGTTGACTCTTCACGCAATATTTGTTTCACGAAAATATTCCGTTGTTGTCTATGGAGCCCGGACTATTGCTCCAGGCGGACCATATCTCATTTTACACCGGTTTAAAACCACGTTTTAGCGAACGTTGAATAACCGATATCCCAATGCCACCTTGCCGCTTCAAATTCTACATTCTAAGCTACAGGGTTAATCGTTATCTAACGTTGCAGAGTGGTATGAAATTGTTGACGTTACTATGGTTAGATTAAGTTGGTTATAACATGCTTTAAAAGACATTCTGAGAACGTTTTCTGGACGTTGTAAAGGTAATAAAACATATTTTGAAATATCTTAAGAGCCTTTTGCTGTTGGCGTTATTAAAGGGGAATGGCCCGATTTAATTGTATAAAGTTTTGATCTTGGTTGATTGACTTTTGCCCCGATACCCCATCTCTAAAGTTTAAAGCTGATATTTCAATCTGTTTTTGATATAGGAGCTGAAAACGTCATTTTGAAAGCCCCATTGAATACTGTGTAAAGATAACATTGGCCGATCAAAATGGGGTACGTTTTTGTTCAAAATATCCACACCAAACATAATTTAGCCCTTAGATTTCAAAGAGTAAATGAGAAAAAATAATAGCGTTCCTCAGACACCAACATTTCGGCCACTTCCGGAAAAATCTTGGGTCCCTGGGGACGAGGCTATTTGCGATCGGACCGTGGCCGTTTAAGACGTTTCTGCACTCCAAAAAATGTTGAGTAAAACAAGTCACAGTTCTTAATGTTGAGTAAAATCTTTGTAAAAGTTGAGTAAACCTTACACAAAGCTGAGTATATTTTACCCAACAATGACTAAGATTTAGTCAACAATGAGTAAGGTTTACTCAACTTTGACTAAGATTTTACTCAACATTAGAGCTGTGACATTTTTACTCAACATGAGTAAAATAATTTTTACAGTGTGTGCGAGGTGCATAAAACGTCCTTTCGAAAAAACGTTCTAAATCAAAATGCATTTTGTGAATTTCTATAGGAAAATTATGTACTTTTTTTTAAAATTTGTCAGGGAGCAGTTTCCGTTTTTGAGAAATGCATTTTAAAGCAGTTAAGGGACGTTAGGGAAACATTACTAAAACTGTTTCCGAACACTTTATTGTGATTTGTCAACTCTATCAAATCATGCAACATTTGTTTTTAATTCAGGAAACGAGGCATAATGAATTCGAATAAATGAATTAGTTTATTAATCAGTCAGCACAACACGTTTTCAAACGTTTTCAATTGGTAAGAACGAAATTACAACGTTGTTATAACATTTCATCACATTTGTTTTCTTTTTCGTTTAGGCCATGGCATTATTTATCAAATTTCAGTGATAATAAAATGGAGACTTAACCCTCCGTCCCGACGGGGTTCCACCACCCCCCCCCCCCCCCCCCCCCGCCACGATGATTCCTGTTACAACAAAACACACAAGAACGCAACGATATACTGACGGGGCCTTACGTGTTGTAGGTTCATCCGTTGCGGTCATTTAGCGGGAAAAACAGGTTACCCCACCTTCATGGTGGTCAGGGTGTCCGTCAAAGTCGTAGGGTTGGTTGTTGCCACCTGCCAATACCTTTACTGTGTAAAAATGGCAAAAGCTACTTCTGGTACGTATGATGCTGTAAGCAAATGTTAGTTTTTATTTTGGGAGAGAAAAAATAATAAACACGCAACAAAAGTGACCAAATAAATAAAACCCATTGTTGTTTTTTAGATCACTATGCAAATCTTATTAATATCACAAAATCCATGTTGACTGTGCACACGGGGAACGTAAAATAAAAGGCCTTTCTAGACTCCTGGCGGCCTGCCTGTTAATGCCCATGAGTATAACACAGGCAAGTTATTAAGTTGGGATTAATTCAACCAGTGCAATTATATTTTTTAACTTGTTTAGAATTCTTCCAGGTTTGAATGAACTCGTTTTTAACTATTAACTAAGGGAAAGAAAAAATATATACGCGGATTCAATAGCAGCCATGTTGGTGGACAAGATAGACGCATTCCAGTACAATACATTCAGCCTGTCAATGATCCCTATGCTATCGCTAACATGGATCGATTGCCCAGCTTAATGTATTGTAGTTCTGAAAGGTTGCATCTTGTCCACCAACATGTCTGGTGCTGACTTCACATTGATACGTCTATTGCAAAATACACACCAAAACCAGATCACCTTAGTTGGGTAAAGGTCAAGGTAAAGGTCAGAATTTTTTACTTTTTTTTTTGGAACAATTTTCTTTCATGATAATATTAATGAATATTATAATTTGTGTGCTTCCACTATGTCAATAAATGCAAACAAACAAAAGTTATTTGCCTTCTCGTTTTTCTGGATCCTGGTTTGTGAATTACCCTGTTAAAGGAAATTATGTCATGATTCTGAATTTTGGAAAATTTGGTGGCTGGAAACGTAAGTAACGTAGATTACTATAAATCAAAATAAGTTGAAAATTGTCCACATTTGTTGAGTATTGGAGTTGGAAGTATATACGTCGTGTGACCATCAATATCGCTGTGTTGCAACTTCAATATAATTTAAAACACATCAGAATGACATATTTTGTTTCGATTTCGTAACTTATTTTCAAGTTTATTATTACCTTTCATTAAACATCAATATTACCGTGTCATCAATAACAATTCGAGTCACACGATGTTTTGGTCATCAAAATAATTGTGTATGGGAAATCAAATAGTTGCAAAGTGCGTAAGTGGATTCCCTGAAACATACTCCTTCGTATACCATCATTTTTTAATTTAATTATCTTTTTTTAGGTAATTAATCAACTGTCTTTTATTATTATGGCGTTTGATGAACGATTTGTGAGAAAGTTTACAAGAACGTTCTAATCAAATGTTCTAATAACGTTATAAAGGGTTTACAATTTACGTAGTTTGAACTTAAAATCAGAACGTTCAAATGATCAAATCCAATTTTTCTCACAGCGTTCAATGTTGCCATAACGTCATATTGCTAGCTGGGCGTGACGTAAATCGCTTCAGGGGCTCCAGTAAGCCAATCACTCCATGCGTAATGCTCTTATTCCATGAGTCCAACCGATTGAATGACCCGAAGGTAACCTTCCAAACCATCTTCTGTAAATTGTATATCTGCACGTCATCTGCTCACTACGCATCGCGTGGAAAGATCATAGGGGAGAGAGAGAGGGAGAGAGAGACAGAAGAACAGAGTTGAGAGGGACGAGAGAGCTGAGACAAAAACAGGAAATGGACCTAAGGCAGTTTATTATTTGAACCGTCTGGTGAACCTTTGCCCTTGGGTGTCTTTCAACGGTAGTTTACAAGGGTCCATCCCTGTTAAATTTCGCCAAAAATGGTTTATAATTGTTTCTGTGCCCTTCCATCGAGATGACCGCCAGAGATTTAAACATGTTTAAAATGTCACCAGGACCATTCTTGTTCAATGTCCGGGTATATTAATAAAACAATGTGTGAAAAGCTCATTGTCCAACCGATACTACAAGTGTTTTTCAACTTGTGGTTGACATTACATGACGAGCAGATATTTGAAGGGCTCTTTTCAAAGTCATTTGGCTTTTACAAATTTATTTAGCAGACGGTCAGTTAAAGGACAAATATGTCAAGATTTTTGTCAAGCTCAGTTTGACTTACACCTGAAAATTAATTCATACCATCACGAGATCCCGAAAAAAAATAACAATTTGACTTGTAAGATTAAAAAATAGGGCTTAAGTTTTTGCTTTTTTGACATACGAAGACAAAACGGGCGGATTATTTCGCCACGGCTTCATTGATCAAGCGCCCAACTCGTGACGTCAAAGTATGACCAAAACATGTTTGACTCGTAAGTGTTATTGATGACACTGTTTTAAAATATATGATAATGAAAGTAATAATACATTGAAAAAACAACAAAGTTACAGAATGACATATTTGTTCATTCGTTTTTAATTATATTGGAAGTGGCAACACTGCGATATGGATGGTCAAACTACGTAAATTATGGATGGGCATCACTTTGACGTCACATTTGCCCTGCGATGTGGATTTGTCGGAATCGTTTTCGAGTAAGCTTTTGGGCGGGAAAATTAAAGCGCAAAAACATATCAAAAAATGGCGGACAATTTTCAACTTGATTTTGATTATAGGAATCTACGTTACTTAAGCTTTTTATCCGTACCAAATTTTTCCAATATTCAGAAATCATGACATATCTCCTTTAAGCCTGTCCTCAGTTAGTTAAATGTGGCGTGAGGCGGTTGCCCCCCCTCTTTAAATCAGAAGTTAAAAAAAAATGGCATAAAATATCGATAATTCGGTTATAATGAAGCCCATTTTTTTTACACTGAAGTGACCAAGGGGTGGGGGGAGTCCTAGGGGATGCCCCAAAATTGTTTTCGCGTTGGCCGCTTTGCGCTCGGGAGTTTCTGCGGCGAATTTTTGTAATGTCTGACTTGCATAACCAAAAATAATTGAAAATCGGCAAGCCGTTAATGAGTAATGAGTGGGGTCCCATGGAACCCCCCCCCCCGGGCACTAACGGAAGTAATTTGAGAATATTTTAAAAGTAAGATAAGAAACGAGCAACCAAAGCAAATTTGTTTTGCTGCTAGAAGTTCACACAACATGTAAGGAAATAAACAATTATTATAACATTAAAAATAATAAACCCTTATGTGCTTGAAAACAAACAATTTCATCATGAGTTGCCAAACCGTTACGTACAAACTCTATGGGAAAATGACGGTATTTTGCAACACATGTAAAAAATACAGGATTCCCTAAACTGCGGTTTGTGTTAAATCTAAGTAATTTGGGTCTTCGAGGAAATAGATATCAACATTCAAAATAAGTTTTCAAAATTTTTGGGAAGGAAGGATCATGAATTTCCGGTCTTTTTTGCCAATTTTCGCGCGTGTTTTGAAAAATTGGCTCCCTGCCCCAAGCAATTTTTTCTTCTGACCCTCTAACCTGCTTTGCCCTCTTTCACACTATTCCTTCCCACCTTAATAGCACCCCCTATTTCCTTATTTCTATTGTCCCCATCTCCGCTTGTAAGTACTTTAGTCTTGCGGTGACATCTTGCTCCTCTTTATTTGTCGTGCTTTGGCTGGCGGTCTACATGTGTGCCCCTAATTTGCCCACACCAAATACAAATCCCTTCTGGTTTGCTGATTGGGGTTTTTATGATCATTACATTGGGCAAAAAATTCCCGCGAGGAAAGTGGTTTTCCGGGGGGGTCCCATGGAACCCCCCCCCCCCCTGGGCAACAACGGGAGTGAAACCAATTGGTCACTTAAGTGTGATGCGCCAGATAGAGCCGATACATTGATACGAAATCAAGTTCAATATAAGGGTTCAGTATGGAAAAATCCATGGGCTGGGGCAAACCCGGATTAGACGTTTCTTAAAAGAGGCCATAGTAAACGAGGTTAAGGTAGAATGGGCACTTCCGTGTTTTGTGTAAAGTGCCGCCATGAAGGTTTTAGAGTAATATGGGGATGCTGGATAAATAAAAAAAACAACAACACAACAAAAGTTGTCCACAGCAAAAATCGGTTGTGGCACGGAGTGGGTTATTATTATGACTCCAACGTGGGCGTGGGTACCTGCAGAGATAATTACATTAAGTGAATAAGTTGTTTTCACTCACGTTTGGTGCCTAAGGGGGGCGTGTCCATGAACCCCCCCCCCAAGGAAACACTTTCCCGAGGAATGTCTCAAATGAAACTCCACACACATTTGAGGGGGACTATAAGACAACAAGATGCAATGATTAAATGAGTTCGTTTATCGTCTGAGAAAATTTAGGGGCAAATCATTGTTTCGAAACGCGTCCAAAATCGCCGAAAAAGTAGTCATACCATTGCAAATCATGTGATGTTTAATATCTAGCTCTAGAAGGACCACTTCTTACACTATATTTAAACACAAAACATTACCCATTGTAAATCTTGTATTTTTGTGGGGGCAGTTTTGTATTGTGATAGTCCTGATTACAGCAGTGGCGTGCAGTCGCTCGATAATGGAATCGCTTCTTTCAGCACATAAAGGTTAATTATTTTTTCTGATTATGTATTAATTTTGTTTCAGGCATATGAACATACATAAAAAGAAAAAAATAAAAAACTTAAAAAACTTACTTTTTTATTTTTAAAATCACCATTCCCGTTGGTGCCCTAAGGGGGGTGGGGGGGTTCTATGGGACCAGCCTAATTATCTCATTAAAGACACTATCAGTGATTTGAAAATATCGCACTTGCAGAGGAATAGCTCAAAAGTGGAAGAATAAGTCTCTGTAGAATTCTCAAAGTACCTTTGCCAATGAAGAATGACAGAAAAAGGAAGAAAACAGCAGTTGTTCAAGATTACGATTCCCCATTCAAGTACGGGTTGTAGTAAGTGTCCGAACGGACAGTAATGACTAAAATTTCCGATTCTGTCCTTATAAGGTTGCTTCTGGTCTTATCATTTGCAGGGTATGTTAGGATACCTGTACTTGTTACATACATGCAAAAATCTGATTTTGATGATTTTTTTGATTTTCTGATTTAGCAAATCACTGATAGTGTCTTTAACGGAAAGGAAAATTTTAGTATTTTTTTATGGAAAGAAGTGCATCGATAAGTTACACAATTACAAATAATTAGAGTTCGAAAATATTTTTCACGAGTGAGAAATCGCCGAAAAACAAATCTTGGGTACTATGGAACCCCCCCGGCACTTATGTGTTAATACTTAAATGGTCAGGGGGTCCATATGGACCCTGAAAATACAAATGATGAAGATCGCGTTGTTTCTGCTAATTGTCAAGCTTGTGAACCCGCATCTTTTGACATTAGACCGTCAGCCCAGAAGGTTTTGGTTAGACGAACGAGATACCAATAGCTGAATACGGGAAAATTTAGAGAAAAATATAACTTTTGAAAATATGAAGTCTGCCGGAGACCCGTTGTTGCGTGTAGCTCCAGGAGAGGGGTAAAGTTACTATGGGGGGGTCAAATATTTGAACTGCTCTAAATCTAATGAAATAAAGCTCAAATTATTCCTTAGGTTACACGAGTAAAAAAGTCAATTGGGTCACATGTGTGTGGTGCTTCCTTTCCAAGATATTTGGAAAAATAGGCTTAAGGTCATTTATTTATTCAAGAAAGGTCAACAATTGTAATACCAAGATTTCTTTGTAAAAAAATATTTAAAAACATATTTAATGATACTGATTCAAAATATGCTTTTTATTTTGCATAGGGTTGGTTCCCTGTCATAGGGAGGGGTATAATGTCCCCGTCCCCATAGTCCTACAGGGAATTTTGTACCCCTTCCATTATAACAACAAGGAGATGCCGGAAGTGCAAAAGCATTTCATATTTGGATTCAGTATCATTAAACATTTCAAACAATATTTTTACAAACGGGTAAAACGGGTGACCTTTCTTGAATAAACAAATGACCTTTAGCCTAATTCCCCAAATATCTTGGAAAGGAAGCACCACATGCGTGTGACCCAATTGACTTTTTTACTCCTGCTTACCTAAGGAATGATTTGAGCTATATTATATTAGATTTAGAGCAGTTCAAACATTTGACCCCCATAGTAACTTTATCCCTCTCCTGGGGCTGCGCGCAACAACGGGTCCCCGGCAGACTTTCATATTGCAAAAGTTATATTTTTCACTGAATTTTCCCGTGTTCAGATATTGGTATCTCGTTCGTCTAACCAAAACCTTATGGGCTGATGCTCTACATGGGTACGGAGAAAATCGCGCCCCGATATTGCGTTAGGATCTGGCCCTCTCCCTTGACAAACAACGGACATACCCATGACAAAAATCATTCTCCACATAAAAGTGAATTTCGACCTTGGTGTTATTCCTGTATGTGAACTTATGATACTATCACAAACAAATACTTATTAAATTTCATTAATGTTTCATTAACAAATTATATGCTATTATGTCATTGAGCTTTAACATATTCCCTTAACAAATGAATGATAAATGCATGGCGCTGAAAAAAACCAACTCAATAAAAATACTAAAATTGATCAACACCCTTTTTTGCTAGAACATAAAACAACTAGCAGTTTAAATAGAAAATTCAAAACAAAATGGCCTCTTTTCGGTTAAAATTGGAGCTCATGAAAATCAGTATTTCGTCCCTAACAATATTTTTCTTTTTTTTTTTTATTTGTTGTTAATGTTTTAGGAGTAGTATTGACGTGTCAGTGATACGTTTCATTTAAACATTCCTTTGTGAAATGCAATTTTAGGTTAGGGTCCATAGGGCCCCCCCGGCCACCAACGGGCTTCCCAAGACCTTTACCACTTATGTGTTAATCTCAATTCTCTCGTCGACCCAAAAGAAATCTGGGGAGCTGGCATGGGGAATATTATAATCTAAGGAGCGACATCCAGTTTGCAACGATACGCTTATCGTGACAGTTGAGGTTACGATACGATATGAGGCACGAGAAGAGTCACCGTATTTTACTCAAACACAAACATGGGCACCGTCACCGCCTATTGTTGGACGTGAAGTTTTAATTCGGTTGAGTGGCAATTAAATGAAGTAGGCCAATCACGTATGTCTAAAGACTGAAGTGTGTTAGTAGACAGGTGACTCTCGAAAAGTGTAAGTTGTTATAGTAGATTTCAAATTAAGTGAGACTCCATGCATAATCCGATAGGGATGGTATTGATATGGGGTTCAATCCCCGGCCATGCGGAGACTAGGCGTTTGTTGCCATTGCAAAACATTGTGTCCATGGTACAAAGTTCCTGTACAAATTAAGGCTCTTATTGAAGCTGAGGCCGATTCGAGTTACGACAATGCGTCCGGTTTTGATAAAATGACTTATGCCATGGTCGACCGAGATTTTAAATCCGCTTTGACCGCCTAAATCTTAATCACAATGGTAGGTTGGCACATTTTTGAAGGCCAAATAAAAACTTAGATGTGCTATATGTGCTATGTGTGCATTGATATAAAATGCATTATTTCTCCAATGCTGTGATAAGGAATGATATTTTGCAGTGTCAAAGGTAAGTTATGTTCAAATAGTAACGTTTAATGAAATAATTGCTGGTGTTTTCATCCTGATACTTCAATTCAAACATCCAAGCTATCTTACGATGTGGAATAATTTATTTATTTACTAGCTACATTACTACACATCGTATGAGAACCATAACCTTTTTTACCTGTGGCCATCAAAATAATTCCTCTTACCTCTCACGGTGAATGGACAGGCCTAAAACTTTTAATGAGGTCTCACTTATTTTAAAATCTACTATAAATCCTTCATCGTCGCCGTATCGTGACTTTTTCCTGAAAGCCAGCATCTACAGTTTGTAAGCCTGCCTTCAGCAAAGATAAAACAGGAGTTAGGTTACGATACGAAAAGCTATCGATCCGACGATACGCGTATCGTGACAAACTGGATGTCGTTTCTAAGTGCTGATAGTGATGTGCGCTTAGTCGGCTGCCGACCTAGGTGAAGCGTTTTTTTTTTATTTGTTCATATGCTTTTATTAAATTTCTGAAGGCAGAGTAATAATAATAATAATAATAATAGGCAACAGCACTTTGTATCCTTTGTGGAAAAGGCGCTATATTAATGTTGATATTATTATTATTGTTATTATTGTTATTATTATTATTATATGACTAATTCCGCATTTAGGGGAAATTATCGTTTGTTATGCTCGAAAGTTGGCGTTAAGGCGAAATTCTTTTCCCCCTTAAGGCATCTTTTGTTTGCGGTTAATTCCGTGAAAAGATCAAACGATATGAATAGTAATTTATGCAGATGATGATGATGATGATGATGATGATGATGATATGATGATGATGAAGATGAAGATGAAGAAGATGAAGATGATGATGATTAAATGTCGCGCTGCCTGATGCAATATTTGTTCATTAATGCAGTTGTCAACGGGAATCTTGACTGACCCTCCTCAAAAATTAACGCTGATTACACGATTCCTCTCTTATTCACTTGAAAACAACTAGGTCGAGATTCAAACTCAAGTCAGATCTAAAGTATATATTTCAAGACAATGGTAATGGCGAGGTAAACAAAAAATATGGCAAATATTCTCCATTTCTTTAACAGATCCCAAATAAATTTGGCAAAGATTCACCGCTACCTTAAAAAAATGGACGAAGTTTCATAATGTCATAATTAATTTTATACCCGAATATTCCGCGCCAAGATGATATCAAAATGGCGTTCAATCACAGTCGACATTGTTAGGGTAGGACAAGGCTCCCTTTGACCGCTGCATAAACATGTCACTAAAAATTGTTGTTACCTTAGCAGTACCATTCTGTGCAATAGAGGTTAATGAACTTTCATCATTGCCAGTCTGAATTGTAAGATTGGTAATCCACACTCTTAAACCGCCTGGTCGACCCTGGGTTCGAATCCCTGTGATGACGACGGGTGAGATGAAGTCAATTTGGATCCACTGATCATCTGCATCATCAGCTGGCGCCCAAAATGTCATTATTGAGTCTGATAAAGACGGCAAACCGCTTAATGTACGAGATGAGTGTACGAACTTGACGGTGATTGGTGTATCATACTGATCATCTTCTAGCCGAGCGGACCAGCAGACCCAGGGATGCAGCATGGGACATGTATAACGATTTAGATAATATATATATATATTATATATATATATTATTATATATATATATATATATATAGTATAGATTATCGGATATATATAGATATATATATATATATAGAATCTAGTATCGTCATGTGGGCAACAAGTCGTATCTCCAGATACGACTTTGTTGCACGACACGGGAAATTCAATTTTGAGTGCAAAACCAAAAGTCGTATCTACCACCCAAATAACGCTGCAATAAATTGAGCTTTATACTTGAATATATTTTAAATTATGCGTATTCATACTTGGTCAAATAAATAAGTATGAGCGAATATTGAGTGGGAAAGGTCGTAACTACATTTCTGATCTTGTTTAGGTTTTTTTGTGCCGAAATTAGCATAAATTTTGTAAAAATTAAAAATTGTCTTTTCAACAAAATTTTTGGGGAGATTTTTTTATACCAACTTTTTTTTTAAAAACCATCGCTTTACAAGAACTAAAAGGTATCTCATATATTTTCCCGTGTAGTGCAAACAAAGTCGTATTACCAGTTATGACTTTGGGCACTCAACGAAATTCAATTTTGAGTGCAACAGAGTCGTATATACACCAAAATAAATTATAAAATACTTAATTTCGACCAAAAAGCTAGTTACGACTTTGTTGCACTCATGGGCCTCGTCTAGTCGCAAGCGACTAGGATAAAGCGCCACATTGAGTCAAGGTTAGGTGAACAGCGACGTATGTGGCTGCTGAAGAGGCCATTCCTAGAGTGGCAGTCTCTGCCAAAGGTGCTACATATATGGGATGTCACAGCGTGACTATCCAGTTTTTTGATCGTTCACTTTCTTTTAGCTCGCTGCTTCTCAAAACTGAGCTGATGATCTGTTGTCTCCAAGCTCAAGTGTTGCCTTCACTGTCGCCAAAGATGACGATTGTCAGCAAGTGTCTCCCAGCACCCAATGTCTATGTTCAGGGTACACATATCCCGCTTACAACTATCCTTGTAGCGAAGCATGGGTCGACCAACTTTCCTATTGCCAGATGTCAGCTCAGCCTACATGATATCATTCGGTATCGGCCATCTCCATTCGACGGACAGGCCACAGCCCATCGGAGTCTGCGGTGTCTAAGAAATGTATAGATGGTGGGGAGTCTAATTCGAGTCAGGAGCTCTGAAAATTGGGACCATGTCCTTCCAAGTGAAGGGACACCCAGAATGCGTCTACTACAGCGCAGATGAAGATGTTGAGTTTGTCTCTATGCTAGAGTATGTAGTCATGTCTCACTACCATACAGAATGTGCTGATGATGCAGGCGTTGTAAACGGCTGCCTTTGTCTTAATGGGCAGCTTCGGGTTTTCCACACACGCGTTGTAAGCCGGGCAAGAGTAGGTGCAGCTTTACCAATGCGTTTGCCGATTTCTGCACCGAGAGACAGACCGTCACTGATGGTGGACCCTAGGTAGGTGAAGTTCTGAACAACCTCAAGTGGGTAATTGTCGATTGTGATAACAGGTGGTTTTTGAGCATTTGGGGCAAGGACATTAGTCTTCTCCAAACTGAGGACATGTCCGAAGTCTTACAGGCCTTGTGAGAAGCGATCTAGGAGCAGCTGAAGTTCCTGCTTGGAGTGTGAAGTAATGGCAGCATCATCAGCAAACAACATGCACGAATCACTATTGACGAAACCTTTGTATTAGCTCTAAGGCGTGCAGGATTGTGAAGAGCACGGACCATCAGACTGATGTGCATATAGATGCCTTATGTGGCTGTACCCAATGCTTGCTTCAGAAGTACTGAAACGAATATCCCAAAGAGAGTCCTTGCTAACACCAGCGAATGTTCAAAATGCAAACGGGCTCTGAGAGGCTGCCGTCAAACGGTACCGTTGCTTTAATGTCAGTGTGGAAAGAGCTGATGATGCTCAGAAGCCTTGGTGGACAGCCAACCTTCTGGAGGATTTGGAACAGCCCATTACTGCTAACCAGGTCAAGGTTGGTCAGGTATTGAAAGCAATGTAGAGTGGCTTCTGTTGTTATCTGCACTTCCCTTGTAGTTGGCCGCCGATGGAGAAAGAAGATCATATCATCGAAGATCGCCAGCACGAAATCCGCACTGAGACTCAGGATCCACCCTTTCAGCCAGGACTTGAAGAAGCATCAACGCAACACGGGCAAAAACTTTGCCGACCATACTAAGGAAGGGAATCCCCGGTAATTTTTGCAATCAATTCCTTTCACCTTGTCTTGTCGAGGGTGATGATCTTTGAGTCGCTCATGTCCTGGACAGCATCCTTCCTCACAGGCATGACAGAGAACTACAAGTAGTGGGTGAAGCAGAGAGTTTGCACTTGCATTGTAAAGTATGGTGGTATATTCCATTCATTTCCCCGCGGCTTTTCCGGATGAAAGGACTGTCGATGGCCAGTCAAGTTCATCCGTGAGGTTACGGCATATAGAGGAGCCATGGTTAGCCCCAGACTCTTGTCTGTAAAAGGACTGAGGTCTTGGGAATCCTTTTCTGGTTGTGGGCTGGATATTGTGTCTAGTCCAGAGTGAGGGGTTTGAGAGACATCTACCTCCCATAGCTCTTGTTACCTCATTTCTAGTTCTATTTATTCTCAGCATTCCAGTTGCCTAGGTTTAGTGGTTTAACATCAGTTAGGTAGGGTCAAGGCACCTGTTGCCCGGAATGTTCAGAGCCCTGATACAAACTACATACCTTCGTGGACATACTCACAAAATTGTCGGTGGTTGGTGGACAGATGTAGCCGCCATACTACGGTTTCGGTTGGCAAACTGGACCCCAAATTTGCTGTACACTTTCCTTTATATCCTTATAGGTTAGGCTAGTGATTAGGCCATTAAATAACATATATTGCTATGAACATACCAGCCTAAGGGCGGAAGAAACCACCAGGTTCAACGGCCAGGGTGCTGTTCATCACTGTATAGTATCTGCGGCCTGTAGACCTCACTGATTGCAGGAAAGGCTTGGGGAGACAACTCTGAGGATAAATCCAGAGTTGGAGTCCAGTAGGCGACTGACCCCCACCACTTTCGCTATTTCTTTCCCCTTCCCGGAGGACCGGTCCTTCTCCGTTGCTACACCGCCCTCCTCAATTTTGTTTTAGCCCCACTACCTCCCTTGCTACCTACCCCGCTAACCTTACGGCCGTCTCACTTCCCTCCACTTTCTACTTTCCCGGACGATTGTACTTCCCATTCCTCATCACCCCCCCCCGTCCTTAGCATCGATCCTCTCTGTTTTTTCTTGAGTCGATCTCGTTGCTCACAGCCTCCCACTGCATCACTCATTTTCTCCGCCTGTTGTGTTTCCCCCCCTCCAATTCTTCGATGTCTTACGTTCTCTTTTTTCTGCTATCCCACTCAGCACCAGTTCGGCAAACTCCTGCGACGCTGCTGGCACCAAATTGTATCGTTTCTCGACGTACCTTTGGATTTTGGTCGTCAGGTGGAGAGGGGGATTTATGTGCATGGGCAACGTACGAATCTCCATAGCAATTGCCTGGCTTTGCGCCTGAGAGAGGACACTCAGCTTCGCTTTATAGCGTAAACCATTCACGGGAAGTAGTAGTTACCGGTTTTAAGCTACTTTGCTTGATTGGAGTAGAGCATAGCGCCAGGGCTAATTCCAGGTCTTAGGCAGCGGACTTTGGTTCATAGCCGCCATATGGAATTCCTAGACTTTACTGGGAGTTTTTAAACCATAGGGACAATTTTGTCTTCAATTTTTAAGTCTAAAAGTAATTGTTATGACAATTATCTTTCCTATAAGACATGTGATTGCAGGGCTTTACAGAGTTATCTGTTCTGACCATTTTCTAACTACCTATTACAGCACACTCATAGCCGCCAATGGATTTTTCAGCGGAAATTTCCAGCAATTTCTTGTTTGACTGCATTTTTAAATAAAGGGACATTTTGTCTTCATTTTGAAGTTCAAGCAATTATATTGTAATACAATGATCTTTCAGTAGACATGTACTTGCATGGCTTCAGAATTAATTATCTTTTTATGTTGATACGGATACAAGGGCGAGTAAAGCCGTCTATGATACCAACCTGTGACTTCCGCGATGGGAGAGATAATCGCTCTCAGGGACTAGCTACCGCCCGCCTTAAGCTGGGAAGCCCTCCAGCCAATGGGTGCTGTCCGCCAGAGTTTAGAGTCATCAGAGGGTGCATGGGGATAGTGGAGCCATTCCATGAAAAGCGACTGCAACTACTGCACCGGGCAATCAAGATAACAAACCCAAGAAGACAACTCCCCTAAGCTGGGATGTTTGAATGTGCGTACCATGACACTTGGTTTAAGTGACAATCTCAAAGATATCAATGATCTCGCAAGCAGCCCATCATTAAGAATGAGCCCTAAGACTCCAGTCGATATAGCCACTTACAAGAAAAAAAACACGTTCAAGCCCGATTCGGGTACACTCAAGGAAAACGACTACACATTCTTTTGGTAAGGGGAATCAGCAGAAGAACCTCGTGAATTTGGCGTTGGTTTTGCAGTTAGT
Organism: Ophioderma brevispina; assembly: GCA_023653785.1. NCBI lineage: Eukaryota > Metazoa > Echinodermata > Ophiuroidea > Amphilepidida > Ophiodermatidae > Ophioderma > Ophioderma brevispina. The sequence goes on from JAMKCH010025818.1 coordinate 23,873, forward strand.
AAATCCTTACTGAGTTCAGTGGAAACCTGGTAAAGGTGGATCAGAACGCCTTATGACCAATTTCGTCTTCACACCAGCGATGGCCCGTCTCCCTATCAGTGTTTATGCTCCAAACCTGACTTCCAATTCTGAAGCCAAGGATGAATTCTATGAAACCTTGAGAGCGTCGATCAAGGGTGATCCCAAGTGATGAAACACCTCCTTCTCCTGGGTGATTTCATTGCGAGAGTGGGTTCTGACCAGAGTCCTAGCCATCTTGCCTTGGACACTTGGTGTCGGTAAAAAGACCAATGACAAAGGACAACGTCTCTGAACTGTGTCCTACTATTAACCTGTGGGTGACCAACACATTTTCAAGACCAACCTCAGCACAAAGTATACTGGCGTCACCCACGTCCAAGCACTGGCATCAACTTCGACATGACTCATCACCAAGGCGATGTCATCAATGCATCATCGACCTACTAGGTCTTTACATAGTTGCAGACTGTGATACAGATTATGCCTTGGTCTGCTGTAAGATGTACTGTAACCAAAGAGGATGCACCGCTCTAAACTAGCTGGTAAACCACGCATCAATACAATCACGAGGCGCAAGCGGACAGCTGAGGCAATTGCTGTTTTCATCAATGCATCCGTGGGCTTGGCTGGTCCATCAGGTGATACGCAACAGAAAAAATGGGACTCATCCCTTCTGAGACATTATCAGAGCTCAGCATTCTGTATCTTTGGAAGAAAACCAAGCAGAACAACGATTGATTTGAGGCCAAGTAGCGATTACTACCTCCAGTAATTGAAGCCAAAAGAGCAGCGTTCAGGGAATATAAGAGTTCACCTTCCACACACAACATGAGAGTGCTTCAAGCAGCTAGAAGTTAAGTTCAGCGGAAGGCAAGTCAGTGTGCCAATGAATACTGCGCTGGAGCTGGAGAAGAAATACCAACCGCTTCTGCAACGGGCAATATCAGAGTATGTATGATGGAATAAGAAGGCTGTCGGCGCCATCTCAGTGCAAAACAGCGCCCCGCAAGTCATCAGAGTGGTGAAGTATCCACAGACAGAAGTAAGCGTGGAGCGCGGGGGAACACTTTTCTGAGCTTTACTTACAGAAAAAGGATTGTCACAAACCTCAGCCCTGGAACTCAACTTCCGTGTCGTGCAACAAAGTGTATCTACCAGTTACCGCCTTTGTTGAGCTCAACAAGAAATTTCATTTGAGTGCAAAACAAAGTCGTATCTACACAAAATAGGGCTATTAGCTTAAAACTCCTTCTTTGGCAATAAATGAGGTACCTGAAATGTAATCACTAAGCTTAATGAACTACTTTTTCATATATAAAAATAATTAATTTCAGCCCAAAATGTCAGTTACGGACGTTGTTCAGCCACATGACGATATATATATAATATATAGACTATATATAGATACATATAATATATATATATATATTATATATATAAGATAGATATGTGTGTGTGTGGTGTGTGTGTGTGTGTGGGGTGGTGTGTGTGCGTGCTCCTCCAAATGTTTCGGTACCTTGTTGACATTGCCATTAACAATATCAGTAAATTCATTAAAGTGTAGTAGTAGGAGTAATATTTTGGTAATGAATGTACAGTAAAATAGAGTATCACACATGATTCAAAAAATTTTTTTTTTTTTTTTTTTTGGCTTGCCCTCAGATTATGTTTTTTTAATATGTATAACATTGATTATTTACACAAGTAAAAACAGTGTTGAGTTCCCGAATTTTGTTCCTAGTGTTGGTTGCCAAAGGAGGGCGTCATAGGAACCCAACCTCTTGAACTCATTAAAGCATATCAGCGATATCGGGGTGTTCTGACTTTTATTGGTTGGTTTGTGGTTTTTAATGTGATGTGGGATTGTTTCAAATGCTTCAATGCGATCAAAAATACCACTAACAACCAATAGGAACTACGGGTATGAATGCTCTTGCACCAAGTTACAACTTCTTCCAAAATGGGTAGGGTTTTTCCTTAAGGTTGAGTATCTGTCTTTGTACACCGTTCTCTTTATTGAAGAACTGACATGTCCCCAAGTTGAACAGAAAGGTGAGCACGGATCTCGCTAAAATGCTAGCACTGTATCCACAATGATCATTACAACTACACATCAAACATGACGACGCAACAACTTGTGTCCCTGTCTCCCAAATATTTATTTGTCACGCACATTTATATTATATTGAGTGCAATTAGATAAATAGTGCTTATGAGTAAACCTTATTAACTCATGAAAACGCAAGATTTAGTATTTAAAATCGATTTAGATTAACCGCATGCAACTAATTGTAAACAGTGCCTTTGACTTTTGAAGTTATGCTGACTAGATACGGGCTTAAATACATGCTCTGGGTAAACGATTGGCCACCGATGAACCTTCTTAGGACGAAAATGTCATTGCTTGCTTTCTCAGATAATGTGGTTATTAGTGGTTAACACTTATTTAAGTTTTTGAACATTCATCAATATAAATGAGAAACGGTGAGTAATTTTTATCATTACTAGGGCGGGGAAACCCTCAGTGGATATTGACATTTGAGAATAAATTGTGCAACATTGGGTTCCAGTGTCTAAACACAGTGTATATGCAAAATTAAACTGCCTGACCCTGTCTGAAAAATCTTAATACATAAAGAGGTTTATTCTGATCACATTTGGAGCATCGATTAAAGTCTGTAATTAAGTCTGTCTCATTTTAAATAAACTTTTGAACTAAGAGGGAACATATAGAGCACCTTGATGTTAGAACGATAATTTAAACACAGGCGCTATGCTAATTGATAAATTAACCCTCGCTCCTACCGAGCCCATTTTTTGTAATAAACTCCGGAAGGGGGAGGGGGTGGTTACACCCCCCTGTGATTTTAGTTACTGAACACCCTATTCCTGTAAAATTTGTTACCATAGGATAGCTTAGCGTTTCTTCTTCCATCGGTATCAAAATACTACCACACCCATTATGACGTCACCATGACGTCATCTGTTGAGAAAGGATGAAAAATACTGACTATAGGGTGGAAAAGTTCGCAATTCTAGAGACTCAAACACCTATTATAGCTCTAAAATGCTCTGTCATCATATAAAAACTAGTCATTTCCGATACCGTAGAGTCAAAACCGCATGAAATCTGATTTTCATAAAAAACCAGTTTTTTTTTTTTTGGGAAATTGAATTTTTCACTGGTTGTGTCTATGGAAATGGCAGTTTTGCGGATATGCGAACTTTATGAAGTTATTGTGACGTAATGCTAGGCATGGTGGTATAATTTGTTGTATCATTGGAAAGAGGGGGGAGGACCAGGCATCTATTGGTACTAAAATAAGGGTCTGTGAGTCCCGTGTGTTGTGTGAGGGCATGTTGGTACTTCTCTACGAAGGGGGGGTTGCCAACTCCCCCCCCCCCCACTCGATCACTTTCGGGATCACCCCTGTATCTTACCTATACCCGTGGTGGATGTTTGTTGTGGTGTGATTTTGATTAAGGAGTGGAAATGTCAATGACAATTAAATGAAATAATTTGGCACCAAAAAAGCCGGGGAAAAAACCAGAAGGGGGTGGTAACCCCCCCCCCCCCCCTCGGTAGCGACGAGGGTTTAAATTACATTCACTTTGCATTCACGTGAATCGCCGTTTGTATGTTTTTGAATTGGGTTGGATTACATAACAACGTGCGTAGCGGGAAATATAATGTGCATTAATACATGATATTTTGAGTTAAATTGCCTGTCGCTATGAAAATCGTTATACAGAGTTAGAGGACAAAATATAACATTATGAATTGTGCACACTACACAAAAAAAATGACAGTTCAGAATGCTCATTGATTATCTTGTCTGCGATTACTTTACAGAGTTGGAAGAGCAAAGTGTTCACAAATTGGATGGTCAAAGGTTGAAATTACTTTGTGACTATACGAGAAATATAAACTAGGAAGGTACTACTGGTGCTTCCAAAAGAAGTACTAACCTTAGGCGTTCGGCGTTGGTCCAACATGCCCTTTGACCCAAATTGTGACAACTCTCAGGTGGCCTTGTGCAGGGCGTTGTTTGACCAAGTCTAGTGATTATAGCAATTGATTTGTTGCAGAACAGCAAAAGAGGGTTAGAGGACTGACCTGTAATGCACCTCTGGTGACATTTGACCCAACCCCAAGTCGGTGTATACCCCATATGGCCCTGTATCAGTGGTTATTTTGACCAAGTCTAGCTGATTATAGGAATTGATTTGTTGCAGAAGAAACAGCAAAAAGTGAGGGTTGAAGCGACTGACCTGTAATGACCCTACGTGACCTTGGACCCCAATATGTGAACACCTTGTATTACACTTGGGTCAGGTTATTCTGACGAAGTTTGGTCAAGATCAAGCCCATGTGTCATACAGTAGCATTTGAAAAATTAAGAGGGATTAGAGGGACTGCCCCTTTTTGACCCTAAATGACTTTGGATTCAAAATTGTTTAACACCCCATATGGCCAGGGCACCTGGCAGCCACTTGATCAGAATGACATCGATAGACATGCGAGCGGGGGAGAAGAAGAAAAAAAGGGTGTTAGCGCGAAATGACCTGTATATTGACCTAAGTGACCCCTATGGTCAAACTGTTAACATCCTATATGGAGGTTGGGTAGTGGTTCTTGGACCGCCGAAATCTAGTTGCAATTGGAGTGACGCATGTGAGAGAAGAAGCCATTGAAAGTTTGGAAAGATAGACAAGAAGGAAGAAATAGATATGTTGACAGATTGAACACAGCGAGAGTACTCAGACCGGAATTTGTAGAAGTAGCATTTTAGTGAAAATCGATCTGGACTCCGTGACCCCAACTGACTCACATGATCAGGTGCTTAATCGTCGGAGGAGTAGTGATTTGCAAGTGTAACGTAATTTGATGTATTTGACTTTGACCCTAAACAATGGGTCATGTGATGGGGGTCCTGATGATTTTATTGACCTCTCTAAAGTCCTATAAGATGGGCTAAACAGAATTTCTATTTGCCCTTATTTTTAAATTTTACACACAGTAAATATGGTTGACTCGGTGACTCAGATGACCCCATATTGACCTCTTGACCCACAACTTTTAAAAGGGGCTTCAAGCTAATTCTAGATGACTCACACGATCAAGTGGCTTAATCTGGTGGGAGGAGTAGTGATTTGAATGAGTGGAACGTAATTTGAAAGTATAGTATTGTGACCTGTGACCCCTAAACCATGGGTCAAGTGATTGAAGTCATGATTGACTTTTAGTAGTGTGATCAAGTCCTACAGGATGACAGTATGTTGTGAGAGTTTAGCTAATTCTAGCTTTTTATGCATGGTTAACGTTGTTGACCCTGTGACCCTATCCGTGACCTTTGACACCACAATTGGTATGTTCAAAAGTTTCTGTGCATTTGTACGTCTTGTTGACCAGTTTTAGTTATTATGGAGGTTCCATGTCTGAGATATTAGCATGTTGACAGAAAGAAAGAAAGAAAAGAAGAAGAAAATAGACGGTTATGTGGCAATAGCCATGGTTACACAGCCCTTTTAAATTTGACCATGACCTTTGACCCCATGTCAAGCACAATTTGGGAAGGACTGAAGTCCTTTAACAGGGCTTATTGTCTTCTATAGGCTGAGGCTATAGTACAATTATAGTCTCATTTTAGCATTTGTTGGCAGAATTGACCATTGACCCCCTTAATTGGGACCTTTGACCCCGATATAAAAAAACCTGAGGACATCGTAAAAATGCATTGTTGCAGTTTAAATAAAAAAAAATCTATTTTGCTAAGTTTGAGATAAAAATCTTCTAAAAGAATTTAGCTCAAAAAACCGAAATGATCCTGTAAATGGACCTTTGACCCCCAAATTAAAAAAATACCTTGCATACACGACTAACATGCATATCTGAAGGTTATATCACTTTGCTATGATTACATTTAGAAAAATTTTGAAAGTTTTTAAATAGTTGGTTTTGAACGGAAGTGACCCCTTCGTAAGACCGTTGATTCCTTATTCTGAAACACCCTATATGTAGCATGGGTTAGTGCTTCCTCTGAACAAGTTAGTTTGATATCGGCATGATCTGTAGAATAGAAGAAAGAATCTAATTTTGCCAATAAATTGGCATATTTGGGCTTTCAGACCGGAAAATGCCCCCCTTAATGAACTCTGACGCCTTGTTCTAACAACCTATATGAAGCAATAGGTCAGGGTTCCTCTTGAACAAGTTGAATTGATATCGGAATATCTGTAAAAGAAAGAGATTTTTCGAATTAAATGAAGCAGGAGAAGGAGAAGCGGCGACTGCCGCTTAGTGAAACAACACAGGCCGATTTGCAATCGGCGTGTAAGAAACGTACAGAAGAAGGAAAGAAAAGAAAAAACAGACAGAACTACAAAACCTTAGGCTCGTGAACGCCTAAGGAATTAAATTAATTTCTTCTATCATGTTTTTGTGTGGAGAAGTCAAACTATAATACATGAATATTGGAAATAGCACACTCTAAACATTCTTATATTTAATATTGACTGTTCATGAGAGAGAAAGGTGGAAAATAACCTACTCGATTTGACGGGGGGGGGGGGGGGGGGGATACCAATGAAATCCTACGGTCTCCAGTCACCGAGGGGATATCTTAGGTACCATTTCTCGAATATAGACAGGCAATATTGATATCCATTTAAAACGTGCGAGTATCCGAACCTACAGTTACGGTTCACGTCGCGATTGCCACGCATCAGGAATTCCGCACAATAATTTCGCTTCTTCTAGAACTGCAATATAACCCATACAGCTCCCAAGGAACAAAACAATTGACAACAGGCAGGGATCGACTCACGATTTAATGGTCTCATAATCCACAAGTCCTGAGCTTTTCCACTGGACCACAACGATTATTGTAACCATAAAAATACTAACACAGTTCAAGTAAAATCAGACTATAATATTCTGCCAATGCGAGGAAATGATGAATGAAAATGCAAGAACGGGGGAAAGTACTAGCAAAAGTACCTTAACTCTTTTATACCCAATGCTGGCGCGTGCCGTTAGCGTAATCACAAGGCAATAGTCGGGTTTTATAGCAACATTTTCACTGGCGTGAAATATTGGAGAAAAACTATAATAATTTATGCCAAGTGATTTATTAGGAGATACCAATCAAATGATGGGCATATTTGTATGCGTTATACATACATCATTGCTGTATTTTCAGTGCGTGTACATCGCTTGGTCTCGAAAAACGATCGTAATAACACGCTTGTGTACACGAACATGATATCTACCTAGGAATACATATTATTACCCACCGGGAAAGAGATATGTACACCAACTACGTGACATTTTCGGCAATTTTAATAAGCACTTCGAAATTGTGTTTTGAACCACATTGTTGGTACCTTATGAAGCAATGACAGCAATCTCAGTAGAAATACTAGAAAACAAATCAAAAAAACATTTTGCTCTTAAATATGTGTTCATGCGTTAGCATTTCAGCAACTTTAAAGTAAAAAAAAGGTAAAATGAATGAAGAAAATCTACTTTTAAATCTGGTATCCCCGATGTAATAAATAAAGTTCCTTAATTCAAGAAATGTTGATCATCACTGCTAAACCAACTGTATGCCGTCTACGTTTATTAAAAAGAAATCAAAATCTCAAAATTGGAATAAACTGAGGGCATGGACGTATCATATAAAACTTGACATTTTTGCAGTGGCGTAGCTAGCATGTTGGGGGCCCGTGGACAAAACACCAACCGGGGCCCCAAGGTTAGCATGATTCATCGTGCTTCTTCGCAGTGGTGCCGACTTTTGTATGGTCCTTCATCATTTTCACTTTTATTTTATCGTTTTCCTTTTTTACCATAGGTCACCTGGCTTATATGTAAGCGGCCTATGTAAAATACACAATGATAAAATTATAGGCCAGATACATGACAAATTGTGCTACACCGCAATACACAAAGACTGAAACACAACCATTTTTTTTATTAAGGTAACAATTGTAATCACTGTAATTTAACAATAAAATATTGCTAAAATGTTCATGCCCAGAATAACAAAGAGTGTTGTACAAAAAAGACTTTATACCCCTTAATTATTTTTGTAATATATTTTGCGTTTCTTTGCCTAGATTTGCCTGAATAAATGCAACTTGTTATCAATCCTAAGGCAAATTTTAGATTCAAAATTAAAACTCTTCGAGCGGAACCTTGGACCAACAGACATGTCATTCACGCGTGGGTAATTTAACCCTCGTCTTACATATGGGGTTTTGGAGTGAAGGTCATTCTCTCAAGATGAAAACTTTATATACTTAAAATCGGGTCGTCACCCTTTAATAAATATCTTTCAGGGCTGAATGTGCCATTGTTTCAAACACGGAAAGAAGTGGGTCCAAAATTTAAGAGAAAACATAAGTCATCTTGGGCCCATAACGTGTGTCACTGAATCCACGCTAAACAAAAGTATGCTGTAGTCTTTATGGGCCCCTCCAGGGCCTTTTTTTATCCAAACTCTCGTTTTTTCTCTAGATCGTTGGGGCCCCCAATTCATTATTCTAGAAAACTAGTGCCGGTCAGAATTTGCCATTGGGTCAAATAAGCCCAGAAGGGATTCAAAATTTAAGTACAGAAAAACAAACCACTGCGAGACCCATGACGAGGGACACTGAATCCAATGCCATTATAATTTGGTATCTTGGGGCCCTGGTAAATGGCCCATAGTACTTTTTAAATGCAGACTTGCCTACGTTGACATTAAGATAGGGCCTCTCGCTTATCGGTATCAGGCAGGCTAGAAGGGCCCCAGGATTAATAAATGCAGCGTCAAAGCATTAGGCCTTGTTTTTGAAAAGCAAATCTTATAGTATTTTGTTCCCCTCTCTCTCCCTCCCTTTTTCCCTCTTTCTCCCTTTTTTCTTTCTTTTTCTCTCTTTCTCCTCCCCTCTCTCTCTCTTTTTCTCCAATCTCTTGGGGCCCCTAACCTCTCGGGGCCCGTGGACTTTGTCCACCCTGTCCCTATGGTAGCTACGCCCTGCATTTTTGCTTCTGTTAAAAGGTACAGATTTCGACATTTTAGACTATCAAAAACGGATAATTATACGTAAAGGATGTTTTTGATACGTTGAAGGATTGATGTCAAAATTTTACAGGGCAATTTCGTGATTCACAGCCTCGTCCCCCCGACTTACCTAAAGAAATTGAGATCTTTCTATCATCTGAACCGTTGGCCCAAGTATAGTATGTGTGCCTAATGACTTACATGCAAATTTGACCCTCTCTGTAAGAAATTCGTAATTTTGTATTTTCTGACCGTACACGGACAGAAATTACAACACCGTGGCCAATTTGCTCATAACATCAAGATCACAATTAACCATTTCTTGAGGATTTCTAGCGAATCATAAACAAAAATAAATGTTCTAGGATCACGGAATGCACCTTTAAGATGAGACCATTGACAGAGCCTCAAGTTGATTTGATATGTAAATTAATGAAATAAACTCAGCAAAAAAAGTTCCTGGACAGTTAGAAAAGTTTAAATATTTCAAATTTATTTCTCATAGAAGGCAAATAATTGCATATCAAAATAAAGCGACATTCGTCTCCTGTCAGTTTTGGATGGAATTGAAATGTTAGCATTCATGCATGACTGATTACATCCACTTCACAATGGCAAGGTTCTTAAATGAAAATTGCAAGAAATTAGCATTTCGGCCATTTCAATTTGGAGTAGTGAATCTGTCTGTGAGTCAGTTACAACACAAAGGCGCTAATTATGGGATACTTGGTTTGGATTTTTTTCATAATGAAAGCATTAAACTTTGATGACACAAAGGAACATTATTTTCCAAAAGCATAGCAATGTCAGAACTTATCAATCTTGGATGCATCTGGATTTATCACAATGTAATGTTATGGCTTAACACCCCTTCTTGCTGCACTTCCCATACGCAAAATGTTTCTCTACCGTTCCCCTCGTCTTTTCCACACTTCCCCCTTCCATCATTGTGGTGGATACAAAATCTGGATTGGTCCGTAAAGAGGACTTGACGTCATTTCCCCCTTGTGCATCTTTCATGATCTCTGGCCCACCATAATCTTGCTTGCCGATGTTGAGATGTAAGTCAAGTTTTCTTTGCAGGTTTTCTGGACCATATGCCGACGTCATGGAGTCTATTCCTTACAGTTTGAACTGAGAAGCGACGGACATCTTGACCTTGAGCGCCATGGATCTGGGACTAAACTGGTGCGGTCACAGTTTATCTCCTTAGATCTATAGAGTTCTGATACGTTGGTCTTCAGCTAGGGTTGTAACTTTGGGTCAACCAGGTCTCTGGCGATAGTTAATTTCTCCACTCTCAATGTATCAGCGGTGTAGATTTGAACTTGTGCTTGGTGATACGTGAAAAACACGAGCGACATAGTGAATGGAGGGTCCAGCCTGAACATACCCTATGGATCTCACATGATCCTGCTCCGAAAGTTTGGCCATTTTGACAGAGAAAAACCACGCAGCGGGATTAACACTTGGGTTTCAACACTCTGGTCTTTCCACTTTCATCTCACATCTGTTTCCAGTGTGGAAGAAAGTGGTCAAAATTGGTGTTCAATTCAAATAACTGGTGCCTCTATTTCTTGCAATTTTCATTTATGCACCTTGAATGAAATGTAACCAGTCATGCATGAATGGTTACATTTAAATTCCACTCAAAGCTGATAGAGTATGAATGTCTGTTTATTTTGATGTACAACTCTTTGCCTTTTATTAAATATAAATATGAAATAATTTGACTTTTCTAAGTGTCCAGGAACTTTTTTTGCCGAGTTTAGTTGCCATTATTCTGGCAACTACAAGCACTTGATAACGTAGACTTTACTGCACTTAACATCCTTTCCATATCGAGTTTCACACGCCTCAACGGTATTCACATTAGTATAGCAGCTTTGGATGTCAACCCACACTTTTGTAATTACATCCAGACTCCATCCGTGGTAATATGTATCAAACGCGGTACTTGATCCTTCTTCTACGGCCTTGGAAAAACCCAGTCGTTGACAAACCAATGTTCTAAATTGACTAATCGGTCGACAAATGTTTCCCCATTGGCCTGCGTGATAAACCTGAAGTACCCCTTCATTTTCATTTGGCATCCCAACCAAGCGATAGAATCCTGGAAATTAGAATGAAGGCGATGGCGTTACAATATCAATATATATATATATATATATATATTTATAAATATATATATATATTATATAATATATATATATATTTATAAATATATATATATTATATAATATATATATATGAGAGATTGGAGCTACGTTAACCCTCTTATGAATTACAGTCATGAAGAAATAAATACAAATATGTGTGCGAAATTGATGACAGCGCGGACGTAGCATTATTAATCGCAAAATGAACTTGCTGTGGATGGGACTCGAACCCACAACCTTCCGTTTAGATCTTGGATGCGCTAATCAATTGCGCCACCATGGCATGTGATGGGTCCATTCGCGTTACTACACCATAGCGTTCGATGCGTAATGCCGTCCATATCACAAGGTGATAAGAATTCTGATACACAAGCAACTCGAAGTAAATTTATAAACATATGTGAGAGATTGGAGCTACTTAAATTGTGGTGGCGCAATTGATTAGCGCATCCGAGATCTAAACGGAAGGTTGTGGGTTCGAGTCCCATCCACAGCAAGTTCATTTTGCTATTAATAATGCTACGTCCGCGCTGTCATCAATTTCACACACACACACACACACACACACACACACACACAC
>JAMKCH010025819.1:0-38879 GCA_023653785.1 Ophioderma brevispina
AAAACCTGGCATACTTTAAATGAAATCCTCCACATCCACCTATATGAACCCATAACAACAGCAAGAAAAGCATGGTCTACCATCACAAAGCTTCGAAGGGGACCACAGAACCTCCACCGCGAGCCAAATGTTACACCCATCAAGTTGCCCATCAACCGCTTTTAAATGCAAGTGCATGACCCTGTTTCACCCGCCCTTGTTCCACCGACCATCAGTAAGTCCTTGATAATATCCGAACTGAGCAGCTGAAAAACGTAAATTTCGGCCCATTATCAAAGGAATGGCTTCTTGAGCTCTCCAATTGCTGCCTTATTTCCTTCCCACAGTTCCTATCCCAAAGATCTGGGGACTTATCACATGTTAATGGCACTCTCCTAAAGCCTGGGAAAGAGCCCGCCATCCAAGAGCTATAGACGCAATTCACTCCTCAGCCATACCTACAAGCTCTTGCAAAACGTCTCCTGCCTGACTATCCGCTGACTGAGCTAATCAAAGGATGCTTTCAAACAGGATTTTCTTTGTCAGCTGGAGCAAGAAAATAGCGATGGCGTATAACTCAAAATGGTCTCCACAAGACGTGCTTGCTCCTCTCCTGTTTAACATCAATACCAACGACCAACCTATAAGGGTGCAGGAACCTGTAGTTTATCTAGCTACGAGCTTTCGATTTAGTGACAAGATTACGTCATCAGTTGTGAAGAGAGCTCCCAAAGCTTTGGATACTCACTCCTTATGACTACGAGGAACCCACCTACGTGCAAATGTTCAAAGACACATGTGTTGTTTTTCATCTACCAACCCGTGGAAGCAAACGTCAGCTTAGGAGTTTTGGGTCATATATAGACTTTTGGCAGCGTCCCCGCCTCAATATCTTTCGAAATGTCTTCCCGCAGCCTGAGCGTCGATTTGCCCGCGCTGAACAAACAAGATGCGCAAATTCCCGCGTACAATTTTTTACGCAAATAAAAACATTTCTTACGCACGACGCAGCGATAAGGTTGATGCTGGGTGGGACCTTTGAACATGAACCATCCTTCCTTTATTGTCCTTTGTTCAACACTGGTTTCCCTTCAGTGTTGGCCCTGTCTCTTGGATGCAGGACGTAGGGGAGGGGAAATTGGCCCTCCCCCTTAGAGAGCGTTGTCTGCCATTTGTCTCGAACAGAGACTTGTGGCTGTCCCCCCTTATCCTCAGCAGTAAATTAATCCAAATTTACAATGAATTTCGTGATTACTGTTTAGTCCATTTCTCCACAGCAATTTTCTGGTGTTTTCACTTTTTTGAAAAAATAATATTAGTTCAAACTATGTAGATATACCCGAGTCAAGCCCTATACTAGACCAATCCTATTCTTAAAAAGTAAAATTAAACTGTGCAAATGGTCCTATTCATTGTATTTTAATTATTTTTGGTAATTCGTACTTTAGAATCAATAGAGAAAAAGCTCTAGTACCCAATGTTCAAATTTGGGTTCGGTATTCACTTCTGCTGTGGACGGTTGGGGGCCCCTTCGAATAGTATTTTGCCTTGCCCATAATAGGTATTTTATTGAAAATTTGAAATATTCCTGTTTAAATTCGAGGGGTCGGTGGAAGAATCCTCATGACATGTCGGTCTTTAAGATAAATCTATCAAAAACCCTAATATAAGAAGTCTAATCCGGGAGTGATGCCGCCTTTCCTGACCACAACACTACAGAATATAGGATGTATAACAAAAAGGTAATGATAACCAAACTCGATTCAGAACATACTGAATTAAAAAAAAAAGGTGAAGAACAATGTTATCCATGGTTATAGGCCTAATCGAGAGAAACGTACCCTGGTCCGAGCAACTCAGTAGACACCGCCAACACTGCGTATTATTCTTAGTCTGCGTTTTTTGTCGGATCTGTACCACTAAGATGTCGCAAGGGTTCTTTTTCAAGAAAATAAGGATTTTGCAATGAATAATATCCCAAAGGGTACTGGTACTCGTGACCCCATGATTTTTATTTTAATTAGAAAGCTGACATGAGTGCGCACTTTATATAAAAAATCACAAAAAAAATATGGCTAATTTTTTTAGCTCTAACCAAAAAGTCCACGAACCAAAATGATTTGTCCATGACCTTGTAGTTAATTTTGGCACAAATGGGATTTTGTAATGGTTTTAACCAAAAGTGACATCGGTGACCCCCGATTTTTTTTCGATCATATGATGAAAACCACCGTATTATGCGAAGTTTGAAAGGAAAGTTATGCTGGAAGTATATATTGACCCAAACCCCTTTAATGTACCTGGGTCTGGACCGCCCCTGGAGCACTGTGAAGGACGCCTGTTTATCTAGGAGTTACCTTGGACCGCACTCTCTTATGCAGACCCACATCAAAAGACGAAGAGTAAATTATGTTCACACAGCAATAATCTTGAACAAACTCACTGGCCCCACAATATGGGGTGCTCTCCACACATACCTAAAGATCGACCGGCGCTGTTTGCCCTGTGCATCAGTGTAGAGTATGCTTGCGCCTGGATGGGAAAGGATCAACCCATGCCAGAAGCTTGTTCAGCATTCACTGCCTCCTTCCGGCATATCACAGGGATGTTTTCGTCCAACACAAACGGAGAAAGAGAAAGGAAAACGTATACATCCTAGCAGGAATGCTCCACCAGACATCCCGTAGTGTAGCGAGCATGCAAGAGCGTAGCTGCCAAGTATCTAATGTGAAGCCACCCTATGTCCGGACCAGAGACCCTGCCTGCCAACTGACTGCTTAACTCCAGAGGGAGTTTCTTAAAACAAAAGTCCAACCTCTTGAAGCAGAGAGTCGCCATTGTGAAAAGCAAGACTTTGTGTCAACCAATAAACCTATTGGATTGAAACATGGTGAGCATCTTTCCAACGGAGCCTGACGCCTCAGGACTGAATGCCCCCGAATGCCTCAATAGATTGAGAACCAGAAACTGTCCGATCTAAAGTTCCTTGCAGAGTGGGGCTACCTGAGAAGCAGATAAAGACACTAGCTGTGGTGAGGAACAGTACCACATGGACTATGCGAACATCTCTGAGTGGGCCCACTGTTGGAGCAACGATGACACAAACAAGGACTTGTGGAATTCAGCTGAAACAGCCAGACGTTGCCCCCATCTCTGGCTGGATCTTATTGAGAATCGCCTTTTGGTTTGGACACGATAAGAAGAAGACCTGAAATGACTTCAAAATTTCAGCACCGAATGTTGACCATACATCGAAAATTCATGACTATCCAAGTATTTTCAGTGATTGGACTGATGTGACTTTGGATGACCCTAGATGACCTTGGAAATGACCTTGGACAAAGTTGGTAGCAAATGTGATTACACCCATCGGTCCATGAACATACAACAATGTGCAGTGATTTGACCTAAGATGACCCTACGAACCTTGAAATGACTTTCAAAAGTTTCGATATTGGATGTTGACCACACACACCATATTTCATCATCCTACCCACATGTTTAGTGATATGAACTGATGACCGCGACATAACCTTGAAATGACCTTAAAAACGGCACGCCTGAATATTAACCCACAACCAACAAAGTTTCGTCATTCTACCACGATTTGACAAATTAGCCCACATTTGCATCCAGAATGCCCTATAATTGACCCCACATGCCCAGTTTGACCCCAATTATGATTAACGCCAATATGACCTCTCTTATAGAATTACACTACATCTGACCTTGGGCCAATGGTTTTTGATCAACGTTTGGCTGCCTGCAATTGGCCCAATTGTTTGGGCAGGAGATAATTCCAAAACTTTGAACAGAAATGACAGAAGGATCCTTTAATTCATCCAATAAATTTGACCCCAATCTGTGTACATCTCATATGGGCCTTGGGACAGTGCTTATAATGGACCAAACAAATTGCGTGATCGTAGACCCCATTTGATTTGCGAGGAAAACAAATGGGGATAGATTTTCAAAGACCCATTTAGCTCTCACCACAATTGGATTACACCACATGTGAACCTTAGGCCAGTGTTTCTTCTGACCCAGTGTGGTTGCATCGGCCCCAGGCGTTTATACAGGAGATACAAACCAGTTAACCTAATCAAAATGACAGAAATCACCCTTAATCCACCTACATACCCTTTGATCTCAATCTGTGTACTCCTCATATGCACATTTGCGCGTCGGTGCTTATAGTGACCAAATTTGGTGATCGTAGCATTTGATTTGTGTTGGGAAACCAATACTCCACAACCGGAGTACACCGCATATGAAACTCGGGGACCAGTGGTCTTCTGATCAAGTTTGATATGATAAAATTGGACGATTAACGCCCAAATAATTGGTCGAGCTATGAGTGCAAAACTTATTGGGCGAGACGCCGTCGAGCTAAAGATTGAAAAATCATAGCGAGACTAATAATAGTATATATTCATGTTTTTAAATCCGATAATTTTCAAAATTGGACTCACAAAAAATGATAATGGCTGCACTGCAGCCATAGTTGCGGTCATTTGGAGCAATTCTGTGACCGAGGAGACTTCTCGTGGAGACTGTGCAAAAAAAAATTTGCATCGTCTAACATACTTTAAAATTCGGAGATCAATAGAGGTCAATGGGATTGACATTGACTGGTTTGTTCATTTATCTCCAATAAAACAAATGCAAATGAGAGTGCCACTACTTTTGCAAACAATCCCTGTGGAAAGGTTAACAATTGGAGAGAATTTTAAAAGAAATCTGTGCCAATAGATAAGATTTAACCTTTGGTGCTGACCTTGGACATTTGGACGAATTTGCTCTTATACTCCCCCGATACCTCCGTAACCATACCTTGTTAGGGTAGTACAAACTATACCCTTTTTTAATCTGTAACAAGGCGAACATTGGTTACCTTTTACAAAAATCAAGCAATTTTAATTATTTGGACCCTGTATTTAGCATTTACCTACTCCTGGACTCCGCCCACCTTTCATGAGGGGCACCCCCGCTCAACTTTGCACTTGGCATTGACCTTCTTAGACACAAAGCACTGAAAAAATAATGCTCTGCTCTCCACCGTCACGGAATTGCTCCAAAGGACCCAACTAGAAGCGATTGGGCAGCAAAGCAGATATAAAAAATCAGGCAACCAGGGCAGTATGATATGATAGATTATTTACGGGTAAAAGTGGACCTCTAACCCCCTAAAATGGTTCTTTTGGGGATCATTTGAACATCTTATCGCCCAAAAAGATGACGTCTTGTCAATATTTCTCTAGATGTTGGCCATTTTGTTTATCGAAAAAATCGGCAACAAAGTGGACCTTTTTTCTTCTGCCCCTTTTTGGGAATGGGGGTGGGGGGAGGGTGCGACCAACCTTTTACCCCCATTCTGTACCATGCCCATATGAGTGTTGGGTCAGTGCCCACGTATAACGACCAAATTCGGTGATCGTAGGATTTAATTGTGGCGGGCAACCGAATGGGATACATTTCCAAAGAAGGTCCCTTTAAACACACAATCAGAGATCTGCTCGAAAGAATCAAAATTATTTTGTATTTGCAGAGAGAGCCTAAAATAAAGGATAGTCTTATAAGTTAGCAGAGGAGCCGTCTTGGCCGCGCAAAAAATGGTAAAGTTTTAAATAGAAAGATTATGTAGCAGGCCAATAACGATACTATTGCCAGTGAGAGTAAAAAACCAGACATTTTCCAATGGGAGGAGGAGGCGCGGCGAACCCCTCATATGATATAATTAAGAAAGCAATTGAATTTGAATAAACTATTCCAGATATAGATTTCGGAAATGGTCATACATGTAAATCGATTTACAATTAGAAACAAAACAACGTTTGGGTGTTTTGAGAACGCCTTGATGTTAGGAATAGTGTCATCTAAATTCCATGCCAAAGGGAGCTTTAGTCTGCCCCGTCAATTTGATTGAAAAATTTTATGATATTGCGCCAGACAGCATTGAAAATATCGTTAAACTTTTTCAATGTCCATTGCCTCGTCAAGGCTCAATGAGTGTATCCCACAATTTGAGAGATTTATTGTACATGTCTAATATTTTTAAGAAACTAAAAATGTTTATACAATGATTTAACAGAATTTCTGATTGTGGGGAATATAGTCATGAAAATTATTCATCATGCCCATGGGTAGGGAAACAATCAGACACAAAATATCTTCTAAAAAGACTCACAAACACGCTAACGAGCGTGCGGAAAGTGGCTTTTATGACTGATGATTTATGCCTTTATGCAAAGGCAATCCTAATCACCAGCAACCTGTTTAGTATGAATGCAAATAGAAATAATGAAAAATGGTAATTAACCTTCAACATATTCATAAGTTGATTTATGTTCATATTGATGTATAATTAATGTCGAACGACCCCAAAAGATTATATATGAAAGCCATTTGAAAAAGGAGCCTTATATGCGGGACTTACCTAGCACTATAACGCTAGCATTAAACACTAAAGTGTACATGGGGGAGTACTAGGGACCGCCGCAAACTAATTTGTCAGTTTACGGACTGAACCGATATACTTTTCCGGGCACTCAGATTTTTGTAATGTGCAACTTTTCAAATTACAAAAAGAAAAATATTAATAAAACAAGCAATTTTCTGTTAAATATTATATATTCATGAACTAACAAAAATAATATAATAAACTAAAAAAAAAATTAGAAAATCAGTTAACTATTTTATGCTGATAGTGATCACATTGACTTTGCCATACCTCCATCACGGCACTGTACAAACCACCCAAGGCCGTGTGGCAGGAGATGTAGCTCATCAGCGGCATCACAGTCCCAACCAACGGGGGAACAATGGTGAACAATAGGGCAATCGATTCAGTTGACTCTTTATTCCGTGGTAGTCTATGGAGCCCGGACTAATATGAATCCTGCAGGACAATGTGTGGGGGGGTGGATGGCAGCAGATCTGAAAGGTCGGGGGAGGCTTGTAGGGGCATTGTTTGGGAGAGGGATGTGGGGTTGTTGGGGGGTCGGGAGTCGGCCGGCTGGACACCGCGGTGCCGCTGAGGGAGGAGCGGGTAGCCGGAGGAGATATGGGGATTCTAAGGCTGCGGATGTTTGGACTTGGGTGCGGTTGTGTATGGGTGATATATAGGGGGGGTGTGGGGTCATTAGGTCTCCTTTCACACCGGCCAAACAATTTGAATACTAAAAAACTGATATCATTTGTGTTCAGTACAGGTAGATTGCAACTTTAGACTCAGTGTTAATTGCATTAGACACGGTATATATTTTGTGGAACGAGCTCTGCACCCATGACCATGAATTTGTGTCCTGGGGAGGAAGATGTTTGGGGAAGATATACTGCGGCAGCGGCGTGCCTATATATACAATACAGCCGATGCCTAAAATAGCAAGTTTGGGGTAATTTATGTAATACAGGGCTTATTCAAGGCTCATTAGTTTTTTGTGGTGTTTGCAACAATTTACACCAATTAACCCTGATGATAAACTTCACTTTTATTGATGATTTGCGTTGACTTATGACCCTTCACTGTGATATAAATTCTTCATGGAAAGTGGTTTTTCTTGGCATCTATGGACGCCTCTTGGGAGTGAAAACCTTTTCGGTCACTTAAGTGTCAAAACCATAAATTATGGGGTCTTGTGTTGTATGGCTAATAATTTGTTTGGTGGACGGGACTCATACGAGTATTCAAATGTTTACTAAATGTCACCCATGTGCAAAAACTTAGTGTTATTGTGTGACAACGATTTTAGTCACAGCTCGTAGTTGGTCACTGGGTTACCATGGACAACCATTTAAATATTATTGTTATTTCTTGACTTAGGTGCGACTGTAAATGCCTACAACAAACAACAAATAAGTTTGGAGCAATTCCGCTTGCCCCACATAAAGGATCACGAAAAAATAAGTTAGTTAAATCGTCCCGTCACTATTCAACATACTAAAAATCACCGTTTCATGCATCTTTGGAGCGTTTCCATGGCTTACAGTAATTGCTCTGAGACCTGTGTTACTGATTCAAGGGTTTACTAAATGTCACACCATGGCATACATAATATGGTGGAAATAACTTCAAAAGTTACTGTCTTACATTATTTTTCACTTAGCCCAATTCACAGCCTTAGTAGACTGGTTTCAATGGCCAACCATTAAAATATTGCTATTTCATGACTTTACCTGACTCATGATACGTGTTATGTAGAAGAACCTTAAAATAACTTTGAGCCATTCTGTACTATCAAGGGGCACCAAAAAAAGTTGGAATCGGGTCCAGATAGCCACTCGTCAAGTGCCTAAATAATCACGATTTTTAGTATTTTTGGGAAAAAAATTAGGTTATTTATAGCATTACGCAAAAAGTCACAAAATTGAAGGTTTACAAAACTTTCCCAAAAACCTGAACCCGCATTAGTATGTTCTACAAGAAACAAAAATTGGCCTCAATTACACCATGTTATATTACGTCGACAACATATTCTAAAAGCGAACATACAAGAAGTTGCTAAATTTTGCCAAAAAATGTCACTTTACATTAAAATGGCCATAACTACCCAATTATACCACTCTAGATTTAAATTCATACAATCTTATAAAACTTTTTGTAATTTACTCAGGATAAACAAGTTTAAGATCATTTGTGCTCAGATTTTCGAAAGTGTGCTCGAAAGTGTTACCCTACCCCTAAAAAATCGCTCAAAATTACCTATTGGGGGCAAAATACAAGTGAAATCATTAAAAGCAGGTATATCAAATCTTTCCCTGATATCAGAAGTTTTTATTATCCAAACCAATGTATCTAGACGGGTTCTATCTAAAAAACATTACTCCAACTTTCTAGTAGGTGAGTGCAGCTAGCCCTCAAATATCAGGGGTCCAGTCCAGGACTACTAGCACAACTTCTTGGTTTGGCACCATTCTCTATATCTTTCACTTCATTCTCCACAATTCATACAAAGTAATTCATGCATTTCCATCATT
The DNA here is from genome assembly GCA_023653785.1 of Ophioderma brevispina. Taxonomy (NCBI): domain Eukaryota; kingdom Metazoa; phylum Echinodermata; class Ophiuroidea; order Amphilepidida; family Ophiodermatidae; genus Ophioderma; species Ophioderma brevispina. The sequence continues at coordinate 8,956 of JAMKCH010025819.1, forward strand.
GTATTCTTAATGTTTGACCATTTATACTTTCATTATGCATGGTTCAATTTAGTTATGTGTAGTTGTAATCAGAAAATCCAAAAAAAAAAAAAAAACCATCAAAAATAGATGTTTCAATGGGCTGTAGCAAGTATAGGTATCCTAACATACCCTACAAATGATAGGACCAGAAGTAACCTATTAAGGACAAAATTGGATATTTTAGTCATTGTGTCCGTACGTTACTAAAACTTAATTGAATGGAGAGTCTTATATTTGAACAGTGCCGTTTTCATGCTTTTCTGTCAACCTTTCAGTTGGAAAAAGTTCCATATGAGAATTTAAAGCCACATCCTTCACTTTTAAGCTCTTCTGCAAATTTCAAATATTTTGACTCTTTTGGGATAATCACTGATAGTGTCTTTAACAAAAGCAATCTAATTTCAGAATTATGATCATTTTCATTTTCCATTTTGTCATTTCACAAAACATCAGCCAATTGCATTCATAAATCAGGGCCTTGTTTCAGTCAATCCCATATACTTGTGTCATTCCATTCTACCATTCCATTTTACGTCATATTCCTCCTGGCTTGGGTCATACTATATGGCTGCAAATTCTTGACAACTGAAATACATGCATTCAGGGCTAGGTCAGGGACAGACTAGGGCTAAGTCAGGGACAGACTAGGGCTAAGTCAGGGACAGACTAGGGCTAAGTCAGTGACAGTCTAGGGCTAGTCCAGTAGCTAGACCTAGACCCAGAAAACAACTGAAAGCTATAAAATATGAACAACTAGAATTTCGGAGTTCTCGGCTTTTGCGCTTGCTATATTCAAAGAATATAAGCTGTGGGCCACCCAGCCTATCTTACAACTTGACATGACATGACCTTTGACCTTGGCACATGACCTTTGATTTACAAAATGGTGTCAAGAGTTAGAGTAATTCTGTGCCAAGTATTTTACACTATAGAACAGATTTTTGACTATTCAGTTTAGTCTGTAGAGTAGATTAATGATTTATCTGAAAAATATGCAAATAAGCTCATTTATATTCATAACCTGTCCAAAAAGTATACAGCACATGACCTTATCATGTCATAGTGTGCAGTGGTGTTTCAAGCCCACCCTTTAAATTTAAACCCACCCTTATATGAAAACACCCTTTATACCGAGAAGTCATAACCCACCCTAAGCCTTTTTGCTTTTGCGAGGGAAACGGCAAACCGGGATCAGTTCCGTACCTACATCAAAGTTCTGATATGAATGATCATAAAAATGTAAAGTCCATTGCTGCGTAGATATTGCAAGGGCAACAGTAGGCCTATACTCAACATATAAAGTACTATATGATCTCCATGTATTTTTTATTAGCTTATGGAATCTTTTCAGAGTGTCAGTCTAATGCCTAGACTCAGTCCCTATCATTCATTCATGACATCATGCCCATAGGCTACTGCATAGACTTCTTCAGAACATGAGTGAGTCTGAGTTTAAAACAAAAATCAAAATTAGCTCTATCAGTGTGAGGTTTTGGATTCTGATTTCATTCTTAATATATTTGTTCTTACTAGAAACGCACTCGGTTTAATGAAAATCAATAATCAAATACATTTAACGGCAGAAATATGTCAAAGAAACATCAAAATGTTACCGAATTCGGCACCCTTGACGAAGCGAAATCAGACCCGGAAGTACAATTATTTCTTTATCTTTGCTATCAAAAACACAAAATTAAAGTTTGAAAGGCACCATTAGCACAAGAAACAACCCCCCATTAATACTGGTTGCATTTTCTCCCGAAATTCCTATAGCGTGCTACGGTATCGCGATACAAGTTGGCATCCCACTGTCTTGTTGTTACGGGCGGCCATGTTGGAAAGGAACTACCCACTGAAAGCTGCGAATTATTTCACACTATCAATGAAATTGTGGCGAAATCTCAAGCTGTGCGTGGTATTCACAATCTAATTTAGAATATCTTGAGTAATATACGCAAAGTAATTATACAATCACTACAAGAAAATTTTATTTTAGATCTCTGCATTTGATAATTGACATGACGGAGTGTTAGGCTGTAGATTTTCAGTTACAAAAAATCAGCACAACAGTTCTGAGTTCGCAAAGCAATACCGAAAAAACTAGCGTTTCAGCTTTTCAGCTTGGTACAGATGCGAATTACACGCTTCTTATTTTTTTGCACGCTTTTTAAGAATACACACATTTTAGTTTCAACTCTCCAAAACCCACGCTTTTTGAGGATTTTGCGATTTTTCAAACCCACGCTTTCTAAAGCGTCCGATGCACACTATGCATGTTCTATTTCCATGCCACGTTATAAATTCATTGACTATTCGGTTTAGTCTGTAGAGTGGATTAATGATTTTTTTTAATTTCTTGAAATTATGCAAATGAGCTCATTAATAATCATAACCTGTCCAAAAAGTATAATACACATGCCCTCTTCATGTTCTATCACTGTACCACATTTGAAATTTAATTGACTAAATGTTTATTCTGTAGAGTGGATTAATGAATGTTCTATTTTGTGACCATCCATCCAGGCAGGCATCTAGGCATCCATCCATAACATAGGCCTTCACAACAGGGTTATGGGGGCCAAAAATTGAATCCAGAATTGAGTAATGTATAACTGATCATACAAGTGAGAATGATGGTATATTCTGCTATTCATAGAACACTCTTTCTAATTCTAGAAAGAAAGAAGTACACTTTTGCAATACTGCTGAATCATATTGATGTATGTAAACATCTGTGAGTGCAGGTTGATTTTCAAGTGAAGCTAAAATGGTAGAATAATGATCCAAAGGCTGGGCATTTACAATGAAAAGAAGCCATGCACAATGGGTAAAAAACTTAATTTCAATGTTTATTTTCATTACCTCTTATATCAAAATCTACTTGCTTTTGATATCATTTTGATTATGTTGTGAAATTGGATTAACAAAGATACCAACTCTTTGTTTATATTCTGAAGATGGATTGCACTCCTTATTCAGTTTAAGTTACATTCTCTACATGTCTACCATGTACCAACAGAATTAGGATTCAATTATGTCAACTTGTGTCTTTCTTGGTATTTTACTTTCATAATTTGGGAAAGATCTTGTCTTTACTCACAGTAAACATGCAATCTCAACTTACCTGTAACTTGACACTCTCTGGCCATTGCATAATCTCAATGTTGAAGATGTCTCCAAAATGAAGGGTGAAGTCAGATGTCATCGACCTTCAAGTTGACAAAGAATAAAAAATGAAATTCTTAGTCTCAAGAGCTCAACTCTCTGGCTCAATATAATTATGGAGACCAATCTTATAGTGGATCTTTCCCAATCTCTTAATGTTTATTTTGATTAAAATTGCTTTCTTGCAAAATTTTGCCTTAAAATCATGTGTTTTTGTACCACCTGTGTATTTTTAATAGAATACAATATCTCAGAGCCTTTCTTGTTGTGGGGTCTTTCCTTTTTTCTTTCCTCTCAGGGCCAGCATCAATTCTTTGTGACTCAGCAGAGTGGCTTTCCAATTTACCCCCTTTGGGAATTTGGCTTGTTATGCCAGTGCATTCATTGCCAAGGACCAGTGCACATGCGGTGTGATGATCTCCCTTATGAATCTGTAAACCATGCAGCTAACTACTTCTTTTCTAACCAGTTTCAGTGTATGCTACATGCACATCAGGATTGTCTATTATATATGCACATAATTTAGGGTCAAATATTGTTTCAGGAGTCAAATATGGCTACTGCCTGATAATCCTAAATCTTGAAGAGTGCAAAACCCATATAATTGTTGTTCTTATTAAGGCTTTTTTCACACTGAGGCCCCGTGATCGATCGACTTTTTGCGATCGATCGCCGTTTTTAAGACTAGTGCAGGCCGTTTTTGTGAATACTAGACTGCATGCGCAAATAGCGCCTTAGTTACGATTAAAAAGTTTTACAAATAAAGGATTTATGAGCTGCTGCTCTCACGAAATTACTTCTTTTTTGAAGCATTTACGGCATTGGTTGTAGTTGACTTTTTAAATGCTAGGTACTTTGGCCCATCTTTAAATGATGATATAACTTTTTACCTTGGTTTTTTTCCGCACGAAATTGTGAGTTTTCCGTTCAAGAAATCGAATGGACTGGATAATGAAATTCAACATGGCGATAGACTCTTACGTAGTGCATTTATTGGATGAATGTATGCTGTATTTGAGGAAGCACAACATCGATACCTTGTTCAGATTGGCGAAGTATTGTAATTCCAAGTTGGTGGCTGGTTTGAAGTCTACATATAGCGATCGATCGCAAGTCGATCGATCACCGGCTCTGTGTGAAAAGCCTTATTGTTTGGCTACAATTCCTGGATTTCTTAGGATCCTGTTGTCTTAGACTCAATAACAGCACAATTTTTCATGAAGAGCCGCCCCCAATGTTTCCAATTTTGAGATTTTTGCACCGTTGCATTTGGTAATTGGCTATAAACTATACCTGTGAATGGTATAGCTCAAATTGTCTATGATTTTGCAAAAGAAGGAACTTTATAATAAGAATAATTAACATCGAAGATCCCCGATAATAATCAAACGGCTGCTGGAACGTCCTTCCATATGAAATAGCTGGGAAATTGCAACCATGTATCATGGCTACTCTTTTCCATTCGTTGTTCTGTTTGGTTCAGTAAAGTTAAGTTAGAGGTCCTTTTTGGTGCCACTTTTCATCATGAACGGACATAAATTGGCATTTCCAGCTCCACCGTTAAAATTACAATCGGGATCCGATTCAAATTACAATCGGGATCCTGATTCTATTACACGATTGGTTTTTTTATTACCCATTTTCCTCCATGCTGAAATTTCCCAATTGGTCCCTGATTTAGATTACAAGAGATCTCCAGAGCTGCCACATTAAAGATCTTTGAATCATGGAGATTTGATCTTGGAATCAGGGAGATTTGATTAGAATCAGGAGATTCAAAAAAAAAAGATTTAGCGAGGCGTTTCACAGTGTAATACCAGGTCCTCAAGAGGGATACAGCCAACGGATTTTGTCTTAAAGATCAATTTGAAAGCTTCCCCCATTTAAGGAACTGTCAGTAGGACTTAGTCCATTTGGATTTTTTTTAAAGAAGGACATGACAAGGTTGATGTAAAGTCAACTTTAAAGGTTCGGAACTTGAAAACGGAGCCATCTACAACATACGAACTGCATCAGCGATAGATCTCTTAAAATAAGTTTTCCCCCGAAAAAAATGACAGGGCTCCGCCGTCTGACAGCCCCGTTTAGGAACGTCAGTAGGAACTAAGTCCCACTATGTAGATTTTTAAAAAAATTCTTGAAATGAAAAGGTTCGAAGTAAAGTCAACTTTAAAGGCTCATAATTGAAAACTGAGCCATCTACACATATGAACTGCATCATGAGATAGAGCCTTTTAAAATAAGCTTCTTCCCGAAAAAAAAATTTGAACAGGGCTCCGCCGTCTGACAGCCCCCATTTATGGAACTGTCAGTGGGAACAAAGTCCACAAGCAGAGTCCCCTAAATAATTATAAACCTAACACTTTTGCATTAATAGCAATGATTGAGCAATACTCAAAAAATGCACATCAAATCATAACAGTTTTCATATCTTTAGCCTATCCCCTTTGCACCACTGGAGTTATTTGTTAACACTTTAAAAGACACAGCATAGCCTAAAATAGCTCGTTTGTCGAATGGTTAAATATACAAATATTTGTTGCGCTGGTCCATCCGAAAGTCGGGAGAAAAACGAGGTCAGAAACCATGTGACAGACTTTTAAAGACTTTATAATCTTGTGCCTTTAATTCAATTTGTAAAAGACTATTTTTTATATTTTTTTTTGCCCTAAACAATGTTTCCTTTTGTCCGGGGTGTCCCTTAGCGACCCTAAAAAACCCCAAACCAAAAAGAAAAAAAAACCTCAACATGACTATAGAAACCACTGCTCTCAAAATTGCGAAGGAGGTCTAGTTCCTATAGCTGAAGGTTCTTTCATTAAATGTTTCGTTTATGAAAATGATCTACGACTACTATTAATTTGCAGTTTTTAGTTGTTGGGTGTGTAATTCCGATGCAATTCAGACAAGATAAAATAATTGCATGTTTGAAAAGGCCTTAAAAAAGCATTTCTTTGATTTTTTAGTCCTCTGTGAAGACCTTGCTTTTTGATGGGAGTTGGTTAAAACGTTTGTCAGGGATAGATAAAGTGTGAGTAAAAATAGGAGTAGTTATAAGTAAGAAAATGATCACGCCACGTAGAGTTATACTATGCAATGATTGAAGCTTTTACCATGTAATTGTGTTGAATATTATGTAAGACGAAGTTTTAGGTTAACATCTTTATTTGAAATACCAGGAAGGTGTAACCTACATTAAATAAGCTTAAAATTATGATTCAGTTGTTTTAAACACATTTTGCGTCCCAATTGGGCGTTTTTCTATTTTCTTCTTTATTTGGAAATGATAGGAAGGTGTTAACCTATGTTAAAGTTTATCACTTGGGGATGCATCAGTTTTAACACATTTTGCGGCCCAATTGGTCGTTTTTTTCTATTTTCTCTTTATTGAAATGATAGGAAGGTGTAACCTATGTTTAATTAAAGCTTATAACTGGGGGTTCAGTTTTTAAACACATTTTTGCGCCCAATTGGGCGTTTTTGTTCTATTTTTTCTTTATTTGAAATGACAGGAGTGTAACCTATTGTTAAATTAAGCTTATAACTTGGGGGGTTTCAGTTTTAACACATTTTGCGCCCAATTGGCGTTTTTTTCTCTTTTCTGTTCTTTATTTGAAATGACCAGGAAGGTGTACCTGTTAAATTGAGCTTATAACTTTGGGATTCAGTTTTATTTTTACGCCCAATTTGGGCGTTTTTTATTTTCTTTTCTTTCTTTATTGAAAATGATAGGAAGGTGTACCTATGTTAAATTAAAGTTTATAACTTGGGGATTCATTTACACATTTTGCGCCCAATTGGCGTTTTTTCTTATTTTCTTTATTTGAAATTATAGGAAGGTGTAACCTATGTTAAATTAATTAAAGCTTATAACTTAAGGATTCAGTTTTAACACATTTTGCGCCCAATTTGGCGTTTTTTTTTCTATTTCTTTATTTGAAATGACACGAAAGTGTAACCTATGTTAATTAAGGCTTATAACTTGGGGATTCAGTTTTACACATTTTGCGCCCATTGGGCGTTTTTTTCTATTTTCTTTTATTTGAATGAATGGAAGGTTAACCTATGTTAAATAGCTTATAACTTTGGATTCAGTTTTAACACATTTTGCGCCCAATTGGGCGTTTTTTTCTATTTTCTTTTATTTTGAAATGATAGGGAAGGCGTAACCTATGTTACATTAAAAGCTTATAACTTGGGATTCAGTTTTTATAAACACATTTTGCGCCCCAATTGGGCGTTTTTTCTATTTTCTTTATTTGAATGATAGGAAGGCGTAACCTATGTTAATTAAAGCTTATAACTTGGGGATTCATTTTAAATTTTAACACATTTTGCGCACATTGGCGTTTTTCTATTTTCCTTTATTATGAATGATAGTAAGGCGTAACCTATGTTAAATTAAAGCTTATATAACTTGGTGGGGATTTTCAGTTTTAACACATTTTGCGCCCAATGGGCGTTTTTTTCTATTTTCTTTATTTGAAATGACAGGAAGGTGTAACCTATGTAAATTAAAGCTTATAACTTGGAAATTCAGTTTTAAAACCTTTTGCGCCCAATTGGGCGTTTTTTTCTATTTTCTTTATTTGACATGATGGAAGGTGTAACCTAGTTAAATTAAAGCTTATAACTTGGGTATTTCAGTTTTAATTTACCACATTTTTGGCGCCCAATTGGCGTTTTTTTCTATTTTCTTTATTTGAAAATGACAGGAAGGTGTAACTAGTTAAATAAAGCTTATAACTTGCGAATTCAGTTTTAACACATTTTGCGCCCACAATTGGTCGTTTTTTCTGTTTTCCCTTTCTTTATTTGAAATGACAGGAAGGCGTAACCTATATGTTAAATAAAGCTTATAACTTGGGGAATCAGTTTTACCACATTTTGCGCCCCAATTGGGCGTTTTTTTCTATTTTCTTTTATTTGAATGATAGGAAGGCGTAACCATGTTAAATTAAGCTTATAACTTGGGTTCATTTTAAGAACATTTTTGGCGTCCAATTGGGCGTTTTTTTTTTTTAATTTTTCTATTTTCTTTATTTTGAAATGATATGAAGCGTAACCTATGGTAAATTAAAGCTTATCACTTGGTGATTCAGTTTTAAAACATCTTGCGCCCCCATTGGGCGTTTTTCTATTTTCTTTATTTGAAATGATAGTAAAGGCGTAACCTATGTTAATTTAAAGCTTATATAACTGGGGGATTCAGTTTTAAACAATTTTTTGCGCCCAATTGGGCGGTTTCTATGTTTTCTTATTTGAAATTACAGGAAGGTGTTAACCTCTGTTAAATTAAAGCTTATAACTTGTGGATTACAAAGTTTTAACACATTTTTTTTGCTCCCAATTGGGCGTTTTTTCTATTGTCTTTATTGAAAGGAGTAGGGGTGTATGAAGGTGTACCTATTTTAAATAAAGCTTATACTTGGGGATTTCAGTTTTAACACATTTTGCGGCCAATTGGGCGTTTTTTTTTCTATTGTCTTTTATTTTAAATGACATGAGGTGTAACCTATGTTAAATAAAGCTTATAACCTTGGGGATTCAGTTTTTTAACCACATTTTGCGCCCATTGGGGCGTTTTTTCTGTTTTCTTTATTTGAACTGAACAGGAAGAAGGCGTAACCCTATGTTAAATTAAAGCTTAACCTTGTGGATCAGTTTTAAACCCAGCATTTTGCGCGCCAAATTGGGGGCGTTTTTTCTATTTTCTTTATTTGAAATGATAGGAAGGGCGTAACCTATGTTAATTAAATCTTATAACTTGGGGATTCAGTTTGTTGTTTTAACATTTTGCGCCAATTTGGGCGTTTTTCCTATTTTCTTATTTGAAATGGACAGGAAGGTGTACCTATGTTAAATTAAAGCTTAGACTATGTGAGGTCAAATGTCACACACCAAGGTCAAGGTCAACGGGAGATCAATTTGTAACAATGTGATTGCTTCTTCTAATGCATCTATGCTCATATCAAACATCTACTTTACTTGCAGTTATGAGATTTCTTTTTATACATGTTTCTTCTGTAATTAAAGTTCAACTTAAAAAAACTAAACCTCTACTCCTTTAAATGCGTTTTAATGTTGTTTTTCTTATTTCTTGTAAAATCATGCCTGGCACCCCTACACTTTTTTTTTTAATACTTGTTTTCCTTACTTGTTATACTTTTATTTTATCTCACAACACGATCATTTTCCATAGTTTACTCTGAAAACGTAATTTCCCGAATGTCGGCCAATTTATGGCATCATTTTCGCACACCTAGTGGTAGCTGTATAATGCCAACTTTTACGTACTTTTCCGTATTTGGTACGAAAATGACTCAAAATACTGACTATCGGGAAAGCCCTTTTTCCAAGTAAAAATAGTATTTTTTTTTGTATCATAGGAGGAAAATCCGGGAGATTTTTGGTGCTCAATCGGGAGACCGGAATTGAGTTCAATTCCGGGAGTCTCCCTGACAATCTGGGAAGAGTTGTTTTTTGGCTGCCTGTGCTCCTAATCTTGTTTGTCCAACTCACCTTAAATCCCTTTCTTGAGACTTCTTTATTGTTGAATCACCCCTTAACAAAGCATTTGGGCATCTCTGCATATCGTTTTCTTCTAGCCTGCCTCAGCCCCTAGGGCGATCACTGGTGGGTGTCACTACTGCTGTTTTGCTTAGCTCAGGATCAAATGGGCTCACCTAGGAATAAATAATAATCACGATATTATAAAATAACAGACACAAATCATCCGTTGAGGGCAAGAAGGTCATTGTCAATAGCTGCCATTTGTCACCATTTACCATCAAACATACTGTTATGTAAAATCTTTTGTTTTTTAATTTTAAAATTTCCGCTTTTTTTAAAAAAACCATTTCAATAGCCACTCAAGAAAAAATGATGGTTAGTCCTAATACATGCAGCATCAGATGTAGCCATGGCAGCTTTGCAGTACAAACATTTTTGCATCACAGGACGAAATTTCTTTGTTGCTGAAAGTGTTTAAAGGTGCAACAAGAGATTCTGGGCACCAAATATTTGTCAAATAGAAAATTCATATAGATTAAGACCTCAAAAGATTTCTTACCTTATATAAGGCCTACAGAATGTCTTAAAAAGAGAGAAAAAAGGGTGATTTTTGATTTGCTAATTCAATATAAACAGAGGCTGACTTTCGTATTCGCTCCTATACGAAATTAGAAATTCCACAATTTTTGAACCAAGAAACATTTCTTCTCAGCTTAATACTTTTAGATGGTGATATTTTTGATGGAAAGCTTTACAAGCATGGCAAAATGAGTACTTTCGATTTTTTGGGACACTTATGTGTGAAAATCTCTCGTTGCACTACTTCCCTGCCGGCACTAACTCTCCTTTCCTCACAGCCTTTTCTGATTTTAATGACATGACATATTGATTGAGGTACCCATTACAAACTTTTTTGAAACGTTCAGCTCAATCCTCTTTGCCCTAAGAACCACTATTCCTTACCATGCTAGACTATAGGGGCATGTCCTTCTAGGCTGTAGTTTCATTATTCCCCATCCTGGGGGCTTAAGTGCAAAACTAATGTAGAAATTTCTAAGAAAATTTTAATATCATATAAACAGTCCCTGTTCCCTCCCGCAAAACTGAACGTCCTCTAGGGCCCTCTCGGTAAATAATGAGGAAATGATAGGGATTTTATGGATTTCTTTATTTTTAAACAATAAATATAATGTACAAACAAATTGGGCAAAATGAAATGAAATACGAAATATTTTAAATAATTACAATTAACTTGAATTTAATTAAAGAAACAGAACATATACACAAAGTGCAATTTTAGTGACATAAGGCATTGGCCAGGGCTTGTGGATAATTGAAAAATCTGAAGAGTATGTATGTCAATAATACATACCACATTAGACATGGACAACCTGCTCACTGAAATTGAAGCTGTTGGCATTCATACTGAACTTGGTCTACCTATTTCTGAGGAGGATTTCTCAGAACAACACGGGACTGCCTGAAGATTATATAAAAGTGCTGAAAATTACAGATGATAATTGGTCTTCCATTTCGATGACATAGATACAACAAACCAGAGAAGAGCCTCTGCTGAGTGGACTCATTGGCAAGATAATTAAAACCAGATCTGAAACTCTTAAGATGGGGCCGTGGTGTAGCCTAAGATTCGAACCCTTTGAACGACACGACAGTGAGTCTAAACCTGTATCTGTAGTTGCAGAGAGGTGCTGCATCCCAGAAGTTTTTTTCCCCTTTGGGTCAAGAAACTAGTGACAAGGTAATTTCAGTTTCTATTTGGTTTGTTTGTTGTGTGTGCGTGTTGAAGGGTTGTTTTGTGTGGTTGTCTGTGTATTGGTTTATGGTGACTATGTCATATGGGTAATATATCCAAAACTGTTAACCTAATTAATGTTAACGTTATTTTCACAATTTCAAGATTTTAGGGTGTTACTGGGGGCCACACTCACACAAAGCCAACCCATCTGTATCTTGATTCGATATAAAGGTTCTCGCCATGATATTTTTATTGAAATTTATGAAGGTATGAAAATATGAAAAATTCAACCTGCAACGCAGTTGCACAGTGATATTGGTATGCTTGCGGATGAAGACCTTTTCTTATAAATATAATGTCCTGTACCATCAAGTTCCAAGACATTTCGATTCGAGCTGAATGTTTCTTTATAAGTCCCATTCATGATTGTACCAATTACACATTTCTTCCATTCAAATAGGGCAAATCCAGGCAGAATTCCCCTTTTGATGACACTGACATTTGTGGTAACCCATTGCAAGCTGTCAATGCTGCAATACAAAAAGCACAATAGAAGAGATCTAAAACAAAGGTGCTGGCCTAGATGCAAGTGTGTACAGTACAGAGCACACAAACACTTCAAACAGCAAATACCCGCCTTACACTGTAAAGTAAACAATTTAAGAAGGCTAAAGAAAGTGGTGTTGTGCGCCTTGCAATCAAATCAAATGAAAGACAAACTAAACAGCAAGTCAGAAAATTGAGGCAGGACTTTCAGGCAAAGATGAGTAATCAGCCCCAATCTCCAACAAATAGTAGCATCTTAGTCTTATACATGCTTCACAAAATACTCTGACTGCCACTGCATTATGTTTGTCCCCTTTGACAAGACAGTCACATGGGAATAATGCTTGTGGCAGCAATTAAAGAGATAAAGAAAGCAAACACAAAACTTAGTAAAAGTTCTAAGAATGCCCCAGTGGGAAAATTGGTATATGATAAGTTTTAGGGGGAGCACCTTTTGTTAATGAGCTCTGGCAACTAAGAGACCCATGACAACCACTTGCACAAGAACAAGCTTATTTGAAGATAGTGATGAAACGTTAGCAACCGTGTAACCCACAAGGAGCTGTCTCCAGAACAGTCATTGCGAGCTGAATCATAAGATTGACCGCTTGACGAGGAATTGTTCGAATGAAAAACCTGACGAAAACATCAACATGACAGCAGAAACTGAAACCACTCAAAGAGTCGGTATGACAAAATGTCGAAAACACTGAACGGGTCGAAGCGTGAAATGTTATCTAAGTTGGCGAGATTAGAAACCAAAATGAAAACCAAGAAAGACGGGAGAGCCCAGCTCCACCAAGATGTTGAACCTTGGTCTCAGAGCATCAAACGAGGAAGAGTTGATAGAAAGGTGACTGAGTTGGAACACCACAACAGCATCTTACCAAGAGTAATCAATAATAACATTGGAAGCCTTTTGATGACATAAATAAACACTACTCTCCTGAATTCAAACTAAATCCATGAAACTGCTGAATACGAACGTGGCTAAGCCAGTAGATTTGCACCTTGACATGAAGCTGTTTTAGATTTTAGATTTTGCAGGAAAGCAACCTAACTGGCTACCATGATACTGCAACAATCACACAGTGAAACACAAAGGCTTGTGTTGGCTCAACTCAAAAAGCAACACGAAGAGGTTACAAATGCACCGAGATGTCCAAGTATGTGTAGTGAAGTATCTGGGGGCCCCGGCCCTATGCTATTACGCACTGAAGCGGTCAGCCATATGGATCGTCGGAAATAAGGGATTTGCTTGCCAAGTCTTGAGAAGACACTCTCAATACACTGAAATTCAATTCTGTGGGACTTAGACCTGTGAATTTTTAATGTAGCTAAAAGATGAGAGTGAGATATTAATTAATAAAATCTATTTCTCATCACATTTTGTACAATCTTTGCAACACAATGTCGAATCATGCAGCCACAGAAATGAAATCCACCAACTGTTAGAGTTATACAGGACAGAAATCCTACAGAGGTAGTCAGGAACTAGGATGACCTAACAGAAGAGTGAAGTTCAATTGTCAAGGCTAAAACAACTTTGTTGTTAGCCTGCACGGTCTAGTTCACATTGCTGAGGTAGCCAATGTGGCTTTGCAAGAAAAGGAGACACACAACTTGACAGGTCCATATCCGATCATGATCCCAAAATTTAGAAGATCTACTGAGTCTAGAGTTTGCATGTTAGGCTTTCGCGTAAGTCGCGAGTTGCAAAAGGATGGTTGCCACAGCCATTCTCTGTTTATATTAGAGAGTTCCTTTTTAAACAGAGCCTTCAACAGTTTGTCTTATGCCATATCACAGGGAATCCTTTGACCAGGGGAGGGCGGCAAGAAATCCAATTCAGATGTCGCCATTGGTTTTTTAACATGTATAAGCGAATATTGACGAAAAATTCTGAATTTTTAATGTTGTCAAGGAATATTTTCTTATTCCAAAACGTTGGGGTTGAATCACTCCCACGGAAGGTTATTTCTGAATTTTTTTCGTATTGATAACGAACGGGACAAGGTAATGTAGGTCATGGGAACACCCATGACCGATCCACATCAAAGACCCAAATGGTTGTTGGTTGCCACTCCTTATTGCTGTAATTATTTTGAATATTGGTGAATTGCTATAATGAATGATGGCTTTGGCCGCCACCCCGACTTTACATACATTTCACCATAGTGGTGTGGTTGTTTGTAATTTTCGGCTAGAAACCGGTTGTGCAAATCACCAAACAAGAGGCCCCATACCTGCTTCTATGGTCATGTCTTGGAGGCGTCCAAATCGGCAAAATACTGGGCATCCATTGTCGACTCAAAAATGGCTTTAATGTCAGGTCGACACCATAACCAAAAGAGCAAATGGACCAGGGCATTTTTCTCCAGGAATAATCTGATAGCAGCATCAGAAAGTCAAGGAAGCTGTACTATACCACCGTCATTCGACCAACTGTCGAATATACAGCTACCTCATGGGATCCACATACCCAACGGAATATCAACCAGCTTGAGCAAGTCCAAAGGAGTTCCGCTCGCTGCGTTATGGTGATTCAGAGATCAAGTAGTGTTACAACCATGCTTGAACATATCCAGTGGTCAGCATACAAAAACGTGGCTACCAAAACGACTGTTGATGATGTACAAGAGCAGAAACCACTTGGTTGACATTTCATGGCAGTGGTCACGACTCTACCTATCAACTGTACCAGAGGACACAGTTCCAGCTTCACTATTCCATACTGTAGCTCTTCAGTGTATGCTAGCTCCTTCTTCCAGAACCATCCGGGATTGGAACAACCTACCAGTTGATTCCTGACCTGCAGACACCATCCCTCATTGCCTTCAAATCTGGCATTGAGGGAAAATCTTGTTGAAGTACCTCTCTACCGTTTTTTACTTGCACCTGTAAATATTTTTGCACCTGAAGTTCATACGTTCTGTTGCACTGATGCAACGCATGCTCACTCACGCAGTGCGGTTTTATTCCTCACACATCTGGGGCCAGCACTTCTGGGAAGATGAAGATGAAAGATTACTGACAAGCGATGGAAGCAATTCGTGGTGTTAAACATGGCCTGGAGAAGTTCTATGTTGCTGGAACAAAGGTTAACAAAGGCTCTTGGACTCATCAGCAAACTGATAACCACTCCACTCTGGCCCATCAGTGAAGATAAAAGCATCATATTCTTGAAAAAAACCTGCAACTCTACAGCTGCAAACTTACCTAGTAGTAATGCTGGAAAAGAACATTGATGATTTATGTCTGGAAAACTTTGTCTCTTTGCAAAGGTCCCAGTTAAAGAAGATACCAATTATGAGTCACTTGTCTAACCTTCTGAGTACGATGGCGATTTGCAGCATCATCTTGGGGAATAGTTCCTGGTCAGCACAAGGTGGTAGAGAAGTTTTATAAAGATCATCTACCCGAAGAGGAATCATACACAAAACATCTCCAGAACAAAGGGAAGCCACTAAAAGGTCCTTCAGGCCAACACAGACTGTGTGAAAACTGATTTGCATACTTTGACAGACTACTTCAAAGTCAACCAAACAAAAAGCTAGGGTTCTAGGTTCCGATTCAACAAGACCAATGAGTGCTCAACAACAAATGCACTGAGGCAAGAAAGAAACAAACTCTTCAAAGAGTCATACAAGGAAAGTTGGGCCAAAATAAGAGCTACATTCAAAGAAAGACAGCATCACCTAAGTGAGAAGAAGCTAGCTGATCTTAAGGCTTAGAGAGAAGCCGGCAGAGGCCAACGGAGTAAGGTTCAGGCTAGCAAGCTTAATCTGCCTCGTACAAACAGAAAATCAAGTTGACAATTTGGTTAAGTCAACAGACATGAGCAACTGGGCTAAAGTAGAGGCTTTTAAAGCTCAGCCTATGTTAGAAGAGTGTGCTGCGGTCAAACACCTGATGATCCACAAAAACTTTTCAACTTCAGTAAAGCAGTTGGAAAAAAGAAGAGAAAAAGTCTCAATACAACAGAATAGTCAGACAATGTAAAAAAAAAGTGTACTGGATGCTCATGAAATCCAACAAGACCAGCAACAGATAGAAGAAGGGAACCCAAGCTAATTAACAGGAGATGAAACATGACTTTATATTTAGTTTAAAGCGATGAGAAGCAAGTGGCATAATGCATAACTTTCCACACATTTCCTGATACCTTTTGAAGATGTGTAAAGTTAGGCAATATACATCTGCATCAGCTAAGCCCTGGCATATAAAGGTCTTGACATAGATGGAGGGCAGAGTTGGTATACAGGGACAGTCTTTAAAGGCAAGAAATGTTAACTAGTCAGTTACTGCACCCTGATTACTGGTATCTTGAATCATCAGCAAAGGATGATTATCATCTGCCTCCTGTTTTTGCTTCCGATTCCTTAGATATTACCTACCAATGAGAAATCATATACAAGTCCTCTAAAGGAGCTGATAAGAAAATCATGCTTTATTTGAAAATGCAACATTTCTTGGATGTGGGGTAGTAATTGTGGTAGGCTATTCTAAAAAATTGTGCAGTTGTCATTGTCAAGTTGAGTTCTTCAGATCATCATTGTTTGTCAAACGTTCGACTAACCATAACACCAACCAGTCAACTGACTTATTTTCACACACTTTTTCAACAACATTGTGTTACTTGAACATTTTACTTGCTTTGTTCCAGCTGGTTTTTATCAATATAACCATGTTCTTTGACAAAAAGGGACGGCCTGTTTTGCTTTCTGCATATTGCAAAATTTATAGCACCCTTAATTCCAAACAATTAAAATAAATGAAAATGATGCTTCTCCATTCTGTCTACAAATGACAAATGACTGATGAGGATGATTTAACAGAACCGAAATCCAATGATTATTTTTACAGATGATACAAAACAAATCATCTTTGCAAAAATATTCAATAATCAGAAATGGAGTCATGTTTATGGCACAAGAAGCATCATTTTGACTCATGCTGTATGCATACTCAGTAAGATGTTATAAGGTTATATAAGATAAGAATGTTTGCACTTGTGGTAAAGCATGGAAAAAGTCTACAGATTGTAAAGTGAAATATGTACAACAATTCTAAGATATGGTTGGGGTCTTGGGGTTTTTTTTTTTTGGCGTTGTCTTCTGTTGGCGCTTGGGCTTTTTTTGGGGCTACATTTGTACTCCTCATATGGTCGACAGAGGTCAATGAACTTTACAGCATTTTTCACTCATTTTTGACAAGAATCGCAATGTATTAACTACATTCGTTCAGGCATCAAGAAAGATACTCGTGTAATCTGTAGAGGGGGGGGTATATTATGAACACTTAAAGGTTTCACAGCATTGAAAAAAGGGATATCCATTAAATAATTCAAGAGGGCAGCCAAAATGGCGGCCAAAATTACAATTTTACATTGAATTCAAATATCAGCAATTAAAGAAGAAGAAAGAACGGTATTATTAATGAGTTGAAATAAAGTCAGGAAACCTCCTGTGATTTAATTATTATTTACACACACACACAGAACGCAAAGGAAAGGAGAGAAGAAATGAGAGAGCAGAGAACAAAGGGGTAGTAGGTAAGATGGTGATTATGGGAAGAAAGAGAGAGAAAGTTTGATAAGCGTTGACTCCGATTGATTTTGGTGCACTGATAATTAGTCCAAGGTTGTTGCAGCAATCAGCAGTGAATAGACCACATAAGCAATATATCGGCAATATCATCCAATTCTAGAAACTAGGTTTTTTTGTGATAATTCACATGGTCAAAGGATAGAAAATTTCCCCAGAAGGTAGTCCACTAAGATGATGAAAGGAAATGAGCCAAAAACTCACCGTTGTAGTAACTATGTAGTTTTATCTAAATTAACTACAATGGTCTTATACCACGCATAATAAGTTATAACTGAACTGCTGAGAGTTGGTATACAGAATTTGGATAGCATTGACCATGATCTCTAAAATGCCTTATAATGACACACAATTGAGAACACGAGACATCTATTGACTGGAGCCGAAGGCCTTCTTAAGTGAACAAAGGTGACAATCAACATGATCAAGGGGAGTTGATTGGAGTTGACTCTTCTTTAGAACCCTCCATGATTTCTCCTCAGGATTGGATGTGCTGAGTAGAGCTGCAAGCCTGGCTGCAAAAAACCTTCCTGGTCTGTTACGTGGCCGAATTCGGTTCAAAAGCATTCTGTTGTAAACCTGGACAGCTACCTCTATGGACATCAGAGATCAGCTTCCCTTGTAGTTTGTCATTAGAAATAGGTCACCTCTTTGGAAGTGGGGAATAATAACATCGTTGATCAATGAGGTGGTCACTAGATGTCTAGAATCGTCCCATGTATTTCACCCATGCCAAGAAGTAGCTAGATATAGATATTCACAACCAGTAATGGAATATAGTAAAATATTACTCAACTTGCCTTTATTAACAGGCTATAGTAATTGAGTCCACATACCTCAAACCAACTCCCACGAAACGATATTGGGAGATGTGAGTGAATTTGTCAAGAGGGACACAGCCAGCCATTTGCGATGCCTTGACAACGGCTCAAAGAGGGATTCAGCTTGACCTGTATTTGCGATAGTCTTTCCATATTCCAGGAGATCAATGTCATATAAATGTAAAATACCCTGTTAATAGCATTAGATTGAAGCAACCATGGATAGCTAACATCGGTTTTTAAACCTGTACAGTTTGTCACCCAGGAACACAAGGAAGAGTTAGATGGTATTTAGGGTCATATATCCTAGATGAAGCTATCCTAGCAAAAATGACAAAAATCACCAGAACACTGAATATTTAAGCGTAGACCGGCCCCAACACATCTAACCCGTGCGGGTGATATTAAATAACTTCATCATTACATTAGAGGGCCCTGTATAATGGGCAAAAGGTAGTTAGAATAACTATAGTGACTGGACTTCCTTAGATCATTGGTGCTTAGCGAGGTGAAGCCATGGACAACCGATGAGGGGGTAATTTTCAGCTTCAAAGCTTGTTATACATTACTTTTTCACATTGCCCTTATCCCACACGGTGCTCATTGTCAGCGTTTTGAAAACCATTGATCGACGCACGAAACCCCGTTTGGCTGCACTCTGCGATGATGAGAGCCAAAATTAAGGTATTGGTCTGAGTGAGTCTTAACTGCGATAGATAGTCGGTCCATATGTGACGGTCATGCTTTTCTCTTATACCAAACATAAAGCACAGCGATCTGTCCGTCGGTCTCTTCCTCACGTGATGACATCATTGCGAATACTGTTAATGTGGTTTTTTAAAAAAGACATTAAATGGTCCCAAAGGTGACATCCACATAATGTTTCCATATGCGAGGTGGATAATGTGCAGTCGAAGTCCTACTGGCTTTATCACGCTCACACTGGACAGCGACTCCATTTACAGGTTAGTCACTGGTGGGAGGAACGGGAGAACCCATTGTTAGCCCATCGCTTTGGAAGTATACATGTCACCCCTTAAAACCCCTGAACAGTAAGCATTATTGGACCAAACAAAAATCTAACATCCTTCACATCAGCGACTTATGGAGAGATCGTGTCATCACAGTCGCTATCAATCCCGGTGTAGCGCACTCCATAGTACTATCAATGGTCTTCTTCAAAGGGACAGATGTGAATAAGGTATCTCTATATCAACGGATACGCCCCATATCTTCGAGTCTTTTGAGGGTCAAAAGAAGATTGCCAAAGGGCAAGTCTTCTCGCAAATCTTTCACATGGTCTCTTTTTTCTGGTCAAAGGTTGAAGCATTTAGGTAACTGCTTAGCTATGCCAAGTCTTGATAAGCAAAATAGCGGAAACAAAAGACGTAGGGGGACCATCAACCTCTGTATCTTGGGGACAGTCCATAGTAGAACTTGGAGTGAGTGATATTAGAGACACCGGCTATTCCATAATCTTGACATCGACAGCCTGTCATTGCCACGAAGCTCCTAACATAATCGCGTTCCCAGTACTGAGTAAAATCGCGATTTAGGCAGGTATAACTCGTAGAACTGAGGGAGTGCTTTCGTTCATCTGACGTATGCAATCCATTGTTGAGAATAACGGCAGAATGCCCTTGTCTGAAGAAACAGAAAGAATCTGCTTAGATGTCGTCCCTTTTCAGGCCCGTTAGAGGCCCTTTGCGGATCAACGAAAGGTTAGCTAGACGGTCCTTAGCGTTCTTCAAAATAGGAGTCACAGCATTTCAAGTTTCTTTGCGGTCATTTTTGGCCCAGATATTTCAGTTAGATTCGGATAGCAACCCACAATGTGAATGTTTGGACGGCTCTCATTCAGAGGAACAGCTAAGTCTGCGTTTCTGCCTCAGGCTGTTTTTCTGTTAGATTAAGCACTCATCTTTCATCAGTAGGGAGGTTAGGTTCTGGCGGTTAAAGTATCCAAGGTTCGATCTCTTCTTCAATTTTTGTTGCTCGATCCACAAGTCATTGGTAATGGCTTTGTGGTGGTGTCAGGATTTTGTCAGCTGGGTGAGTACCATGATACGGACGCTCTAACGTGTGGCCCGCTATTTGACAGGGTTGGCCCGATTTAAATCGCGTTGATTTAAGCAGTGATTTAAATCGCGATTTAAATCAAATGATTTTTTTTTTAAAAATAACTGTTTAAATCACTTTTTGTATACAAACAAATAATTGACAAAATAATTTGTAAAGGACATTTTAATACTTAAATCAAACTACTTTTATAAAAATTAAAAAGATGTTTAAAACCCACTTTTAAGCATTCACATACCCTCTACATGGTTAGCAAGAAAAAATTTATGTTTTAAAAATAATCATGATTGAAACCTTGATGTTGTGATCTAAATTTAAATTTCTTTAGTTTTCTTTTTGTACAAACGAATTCAAAGATTTCTTGTAGAATACTAGTGAACCATATTACAGTATTACAGGACATATTGACCTAATAGAGCCCCAGACATTTAAGTAGCGCTCACTAGGATGACCTTTTAGGTCGTCCCGATAGGAAAGACCTTATGGCAAGCATGATTCGTGTGCGGCGGCGGCGTTGTCGGCGTTGTCGTGTGTCGTGAGCTTTTCTTGTAAACAAAATATCTGGAGATTCTGCAAAGTCGCACCGAGCTGCAACGTGGTGGTGGGGTGCGGGGGGTTTTACCGATCTCGAACTGATTCCAATTACAAAAAATAGGATATATGCATTTAAGTACCTTAATTTGCATAATTTAATTAGCATTATGTCGCCTATTTCATGATTTTCATTGACACTTTTTTGTGAAAACAATATCTGGAGAAGAGAAGTACACACAGAGCGAAACTAGGTGGAGGGGGCGGGATTACAGATTCGCGAATGATCAATTTACAATAGCATGTATGCATTCTAAGTACCTATTTGCATATTAATTTAACATATTTAGCCTATTTTAATGATTTTCATCGACACTTTTGTGAACACAATATCTGGAGATCTGTAAGTCACAAAGGGCTGAAACTTGGAGGGATGCGAGGTTACAGATTCTCAAACTGATTCGATATACAACTAACATGTCCTGGGGTATGGGACGTAGTCCTGGAGGTATGGGACGTCGTCCTGGGGTTTTATATGGGACATTGCCTGGGGGCATGGGCCATGTCCTGGGGATTTGGGCCATTGTCATGGGGTCATGGGGATTGGGAAGTTGTCCTGGAGGTATGGGACATGGTCCGGGGGTGGGGGACATTGTCCTGGGTATAGGACATTGTCTGGGGTATGGGGGCATTGTCCTGGGGATATGGAAATTGTCATGGGTATGGGACATTGTCTTGGGGATTGGGCATTGTCCTGGGGTAGGGGGCCATTTTCCTGGGGGGATATGTGCCATTGTCCTGGAGGTATTGGGCATTGTCCCCTGGGGTTGGTATGGGACATGGTCCTGGGGTCTGGGAAATTGTCCTGGGTATGGGACATTGTCCTGGGGATATGGGACATTGTCCTGGAGGTATGGGACATTTTCCTGGAGGTATGGACATGGTCATGGGGTATGGGAATTGTCTGGGGTATGGGACATTGTCCTGGAAGTATAACTGGGGCCATGGCATCGTCCTGGAGGTGTGGGACATTGTCCTGGAGGTTTGGGACATTGTCGGGAGGTATGTGAACATTGTTTGGGTATGGGTATTGTTCTGGGGTATGGGACAGTGTCCTGGGGTATGGAACATTGCCCGGGGTATGGGGCATTTTCCTGGAATATGGGACATGGTCCGGGAGGTATGGGACATTGTCTGGGGTCTTGGGACATTGTCCTGGGGTATGGGACATGGTTCCTGGGATATAGGACATTGGCCTGGGTATAGGACATTGGCCTGGGTATAGGACATTGTCTGGGGTATGGGACATTGTCCTGGGGTATGGGAATTGTTCCTGGGGTATGGGACATGTCCTGGGGATATGGGAATTGGCCGGGGGTATAAGACATTGTCTGGGGTATAAGACATTGTCCTGGGGTAGTGGCATGGTCCTGGGGTATGGGACATTGTCCTGGGAGATAGGGACATTGTCCTGGAGGTATGGGACGTCTGGAGGTTTGGGACATTGTCCTGGGGATATGGGGACCTTGTCCTGGGGTATGGACATTGTCAGGGGATATGGGCATTGTCCTGGAGGTATGGGACGGTTTGGAGGTATGGGACATTGTCCTGGAGGTTGGGACATTGTCATGGAGGTATGGGACCATTGTCCTGGAGATTATGGTGACATTGTCGGAGGTTTGGGACATTGTCCTGGAGGTTAGGGACATTGTCCTGGAGGTATGGGACATTGTCCTGGAGGTATGGGACATTGCGGAGGTATGAACATTGTGCTGGGGTAAGGGACATTGTACTGGGGTATATGGGACATTGTCCTGGAGTATGGAATTTGTTGGGGATATATGGGACATTGTCCGGAGGATTGGGACATTGTCCTGGGGGATGGACAATGACTTTTTACATGAATTATTTTTTACATGTTTTATATTGTTATTGCTAACTCAGAATTACATTTTCAGGTTGCGCATGTAAACTAAAACTGAAATGTGCATCTTCAGAAATGATTAGAGAGAACCATCACATCATCGGACGGAACATTTGGGACCGACGCAGAGACCCTATTTTTGATTGAAAGCCCCCCCCCCCAATTGGTCTGAGGGGCATGGGGCCATGTCCTGGGGATATGGGCCATGTCCTGGGGGTATGGGACATTGTCCTGGGGTATGGGACATTTGTCATGGGGTATGGGGACATTGTCCTGGGGTTTATTGGGACATTATCCTGGGGATATGGGACATTGTCCGGAGGTATGGGACATTTTCCTGGAGGTATGGGACATGTCATGGGGTATGGGATATGGTCCTGGGGATGTGGGCCTTGTCATGGAGTATGGGACTTGTCCTGGGGTATGGGACAATGACTGGTTACATGAATGTATTTTTTACATTGTTTTATATTGTTATTGCTGACTGAGAATACACTTGTCAGAGTGAGCTGTAAAATAAACTGAAATGTGGATTTCAGAAATGATTTAGAAAAAAACCATTCACATACTCGGACGACCTATTTGGGACCGCCGTCCCTATTTTTTAAAGTGGGATTTAATCTTGAGAAAAAAAATCTCAAAATACTGCACAACAATCATGTAAAAGCCAACAGCCATTGATGTTTGTAACATTTAATCATCCCCAATTAACTTTATTTCAGCATGTTTTTGCATCTCAACTAACTTTTTGGAAAAAGGAAGGTTACGGATGGAGCACTAATTAGGGACTACTTTCGGCAAGTTAAATAGTGTGGCGCGCTAATTAGGTCAAATTCAGTATTGAACAGAGTGCAACCAAAAATGTTAAATAATGATATAACATGTTTGTAAGCCTCTAGGTACAGTAGTTCAGTCACTTCTTGGAATTTTGCAAAGCGTTCTCTTATAAGAGTATGATAGTTGTCGAGAATCGTGAGTTTATTTCATGGTTCAGTGCTTTGAATAAGAACACAAGTTAGCAGCCTAGAGTTCCAAGACGGGTTAATTTAGTAGGGACTAGTGTTATAGGGAAAGTATATATAATTATTCGGGTTAGATTTCCAGGTTTCGAAAGAATTCTGGATAATTCTAGTTTAAACTTAAAAAAATCCGATTTTATAAAAAAAATCTTGAGTTAAATAACAAAAAATCTGATTTTTTTATTTTTTTAAAAAAATCAAAAAAATGCCAAACCCTGCTATTTGAGGCTGGCGGATTGGGGGACAGTCAGGGGTTTAAACACCTACTCTTATTCGACACACTGCAATGTACCATGTACAGTTGTGACTCTCTGTACACGGGAACGGCGGCTTAAGGTCCCCTACGAAAGGACGGGATGCTTCATGATCCTTTGCAATTCCAAGTGAACCATGGAGGAGGAGCGGTGGTTAAGTATGTATTTAATCAATAGCTGGTATATACAGATCAAATCCAGAATTGGTAGTACCCGAATATAAATCCAGCAGTTGCAACGACCACAACAGGATTCGAACCCGGGAAATGTGATGGTAAATTGCAGCAAGAGGCAGCACCGAACCGCTCGGCCCCAGCTCTCCACTCCCTTCTTCAAAAAAGTCTGTTAAACTAGCCAATCTTCCTAGCCTTGGCTTTTACCATGAACATACTGACTGTGAATGTAATAGGAATAAACGAAAGCTGTAAAGCTACAAGTGCCTTCACTTCTCTAGATGTGTACTGCCCTGTTGAGAAAGGAAAATACATGCTAATGTGACGCTACCGCTGAAGCTTGATAAACTTATCCTTATTGCTGCTGTTCAATCATTTGGTATGTATTTCATCTAATAGAGGTATATCTTGAGGTGGTTGACCTTTGACACACAATCTACTAAACGTTATTTGTACTAGGTTGGTATAAAGTATACTGTTGGAATCCTGATGTTACTATGAGCAATTTGAATATACCTTTTCGTAGTATAGACATTTTTAAAATTTACCCCATGTACAAAAGTTTGTTGACCTTTGGTGGCCATGTTCAGAAAAGGCACAACGTTTACTGTATTTTAAAATGTTCACATATATGGTATTAACTTTGAGCTACTGTGAAGCTTAATAGCAGACACTTATCACTTACTAACAGTATTAGTATTGCAGTTTACTAACGTGATATAGTATTTCCATATATCTAAGTACAATGTATACACTTGCGTTGTTTGACCGTTGACACACTAATAACAACCTAAACGCTATGTACTAGGTACGGCAAATATACTTGTTTGGATATTTGAAGTCATATCAACATTGAGAAATTTGCTTAAATATGAATTACTGAAAATTTGACCCCATGCAGAAAGTACTTTGACCTTTGGCGGCCATATTGGAAAACAGGTAAATATGTACCATATCTTTAAAATGTCTACATTACATGTATAACAATGTGCACATTTCATACTTTTACCGCCAAGTGCACGATTATTGAGCTTAACAGCTGTGCTAACTCAGAGGATGGTGGCCAAGCCTGGCAAAACAAAAAAGGAGGTCAAACTTAGGGATAATATGCAAGATCTTATATTGAGACTTGACCTACCAGGTTTCTCTAATTTCATCATGTCCCCTGACTCTCTGCCTTTGCTCATCCTCATCCAAGCTGTAAGATGGCCCCCTTGGTTGCTTTGGAATCTCCGCATGACGTTCTTCATTGCAATCGGCTGCTTCAGCCAAGTCTTAAGAGATTCTCTTAACCTCTCTTGCTTTTTTTTTCTTCTTGCCTTTCTGTTAAGCATTAAACCATTAGAATCACTTTCAGAACACATTCATTCATATCTTTCATTCTAAATATTATTCTAGCCCTCTGATTTCATATCCCAATCTCTAACTATACCTTATTTGGCATTTCAGTCTCCACTTTTCATCTTCATTATCGCTACCACAAAATAGTACTGATAGAATCTGTGTATAAGTGCAAAGTGTCAAGTTCAGTTGTCAAAGACACAAAAAAAAGACAAATTTTGTACTGGGGTCAACAATTAAAAGTTTCTCCTCATAAAAGGGTTACAGCCATTGCAAAATATAAGGAACAGAATTTTCGTGGTTCTCGGCTTTCGCGCTCGCTATATTCAAAGAATATAAGCGTGCGGCCCACCCATATGACTTTGACCCATCAACTATGAGGGATTGCCTTTAATTGGCACATGACCTTTGAACTCATCAACATATGAGGGATCCCTGGTGCACCTATGAACAAAAGTTTGGTCCCAATTGACTTCAACTTTTCAATTTGAGCGTCAATTTTTAAAAAACTTAACATTTTTGTTTTTTTAATATATACACACACACCTACATACATACACACGCACAACAGAATGCAAAGTGGTCTTCCAGCTAAAGCTGGCGGCCCACAAAAAGAAGTGTTAAAACTGTTAATGTTGTATTCCACCAGGTTTGTATGCAAATTACTAGCAAACTAAGCACTTAATGAAATTTGCACATAAATAGCCACTGATTTGATGTCTTTTTAATTTGAAACAACGTAACACTTGGAAGCCAAAACGTATGATAGTTGACGATCTGCCACTAATGTCTTACAAACATGACATTGCAATTTAAAGTATTAATCATGTTTCATTATAAAACAGAGCACAAAATGCAAAAGTTGCTCTCAGTTTTAGTTAACCCACATGGAACAATTTCTTGCCACAGTTTGTGAGCCTTGCAAAGATAAAAAATGATGATTTGTTAACATTGTCCGTAATGTTGAAGCTATCATCAATTCCAGATGTTAAGGACACCGGGACGAATCGGAAATCGGAGAAAGGGAAAAGAGGAAACCGCAAAGGGACCCGAAATTCTGGGGGACTTTGTCGTATTCCCTCCCTTACCCTACCTACCCACTTCTTTTACCATCCTTCCTATCTTATTCCTCCAACCTCTCCCGCCGCTCTCTGTTCACACTACCCCCCTTACCTCCTCTCTACGATATCTCTGTTTTTCTATCCACTCATTTACCTCACCCCGTGCACTTTGACATACAGCATATCTTCTCTTCTCTCGGGGAATTGGTGGGTTAATGCGGTTAGATCTTCCTTTGCTATGAATACTGAGGTCCTGTCGATCCCTGGTTCAGGGCCAGTGCTTTACATGCTTTTGGTTTCCAGTTCATGTGTACTCTACAGGTTTTCTCATAACTTAGGTTCCCTCCCCCTTCTAAAAGAGGATTTTCTTACTTGGCTATATAGAGTTCTATTTCAATCGCATACAGATTATAACAAAATAATGTACAGATAGTGTGAGTACCTGAGAGCATCAACAAATCCAAAATAAGCCACCAAACCATTACCTACCTTTGTTTCATGTAGTCCTTCCATTGTGATTATAAGTGCTTCTTTAATACTAGAGTTCTCCCTGGTAGTCTTCTTCATACTCCTCCTCATGCCAGAGACTATCATCTTCAAATTCAGCCTTCCAGAAGGCTTATCTTGCTCTTGTTGCTTTCTTCTACTAACAGAAATCATCCATTTATTAATTCTATCATCACCAAGTCACTGAAATTAACCTTAATAAAAATGTATTAGTTATAAAGCAAGTCATTTGTATTGATGAAAAGCATTTAAGAAAATGTGCACCAGACCCCTTTTGTGGTTAGACACTTAGTGGTTAGACCCTTGGTGGTTTAAACTTCTCAACTGAAAAAATGGTTCACCTACAGTCTGATTAATAATTTGTTGGACAGGAAGCGACAAACACCGCTGAGCGTGGACTTCGTGAGCCAGGAGTAACATTGCACCTCGTTTCGCGATGCGTAATTGGTCAAAGAATGCGCCGAACCTCGGCGTAGCTTGTTGCGCTTCATGAGGTCAGCGGTCCAAATTAAGAAAAATTAAGTCGGTTGTCCACGGACAACCGTTGCAATTTTTGGTTGTCCACCAAAACTTTTGGTTGTCCCGTATTTTGAATCACAACTTTCTTATATAATATACATGCTAAAGTGAAAGATGTCTTCTCATGCATGTTTGGACCACACAAAGGGGTTTTTCCATGTACCAGTTTTATTTTCGTAAACAATCTCTGGCTTGATGATTATTTAGTGAATTTTGTGGGTGAGTTTCTGGAAGTGTGATTCGAAAGAAAAGACTCCAAGACTAGATAATCCCAATATTCTAATAAGTTTATCGGCGTGTCAGGTTCTTGGGAAGGGATGGTAGTGCAAAAGGGAGTGTTGGTAGTAGATGGTAGTGTTGTAAGACGGAAAACTGTAGTATCATTTTTGGTTGTCCGGTGTCAAGGGTTGCCCCGGGCAGAACAGCACAACTGCCATTTCGAAAGCTGCCATGAGTGTGGTTATCTCCGTCCAAGTAATTTTTAATCACACTGTGTCTTTACTGAAACACACATGTGCATTAATGCTTAAAGGTGACTCAGAGATTGCTCGAGGACGGCGCAATCCATTTTCAAAACAAATGGTGTTTTTTGCATTATACAAATGGTTGTCCATGTACTAATCACGATGTGAAATAACTAAGCTCAAATCAAAGCCTTCATATAGAAAATCTCACAGTTGTTATAAAATTCCAGATCCGGAATTTTCGTTATACACGGTATCCTATGGTACTGTTATACTGTGCATAAAGGTTTACTGCATGAAAACGAAAAATCCGATTCTTCTCTAACTTTGTAATTAAGCATTTCATGTAACTATCTTCGGTTCTAGATGACTATTTTTAATTACTACACAAAAATATTATATTTCAAAATCTCCAAGTCAGCCTTTAATGGGACATGTGATATTTTCTGCATACATACCTCTACATTTGCACATGATTGGTTGTAGAAAACCTACTGGGAACATTTCAGATGTTTATGGAACAAAAGTACAAAAAAGAATACCAAAAACTAAATTTTCAAATTTCCCTGCTATCTAATCAACTTTATAGAAACATGCTTGAATAAACTTTTGATAAAACACTAAACAATATTTTTATTACATAAAATGGAGGTGCAATTTTACTGGAAATGTCCATGGATCTTTTTAAAGGATTCCCAATAGCCATTTTGTATTGCAATGACATGGCTGGTTTGGGGTCTATGGGAGAGGACCCCAAACTCCATGGGTCTTTTAAAGGGAATTCCAATACAATAGCCATTTTATATTGCAATGATATGGCTGGTTTGGGGTCTATGGGTGAAGACCCCAAACTCCATGGGTCTTTTTAGAGGGAATTCCAATACAATAGCCATTTTATATTGCAATGACATGGCTGGTTTGGGGTCTATGGGTGCTATCATCTTGCGCTCTGAATATTTATTGAGCTGAAAATGTTACGAATGTGCTTTTGGCATTCTGATAAATACCACTCATTTTATATTGTATTTTAATGAGTTACACGATGGACAGTGTGGTTTACCGGCATACCAGCTGTGAGTTGTCAATATTCACAGCTCAATCATATATTGCCCACTCAGCCTTAAGAAACACTAGCAGGAATTATGACATTCACCCAAAATGTTTCATGGATTTCTGTATGCTAAACAAGTATAGACATAATTTAAAATCATTCTTGTAGAACTTACAAATATCACCATGATTCATTGGATTGCTGTAATTCTTTTTTAAGGAAACCACATGCTACCAGTATGAACAGAGTTTCACTTTCTTACTTTCTTACTCCCAGTTTAAGGGGTGTGTTGGTGCACTGCTCTGCTTCTCTCAATGCTTTAATATCATGCCATGTTTTCATTATACTCAGTAGAAGCTGTCTGTCATGCTGAAGCTCATAGTCACGTAGACGACGAGTTTGCCTACATCACAAGAAAAATGAAGTGAAAATTTATTTTATTTATTTATTTATTTAATCGTTATTTATTCAGGAAATTCCTTCAATACAAATGTATTGGTCTCCCAGGAAGACCTGATAACAATAATTACAGTAATACAAGTATAGAGAAAAATAAATTATGGTACATAATCT
>JAMKCH010025820.1:0-19570 GCA_023653785.1 Ophioderma brevispina
CCTGTAAATTGGTGCATGTACAGAAAATCACTAATTCCACAGGGAAGGAAAGAGGGTGGAAAGGGGGGTGGGAGATTACCTATTACCCGTGGGGGGATTACCCATGGGGGGATTACCCATGGGGGAGTCAGTTGCCACCCTCTGGTTACACCACTGTCACAACTCAAATGACAAATACAACAACAGCAATGACTTAAAAATGCAGATAAGACAGTCTGGGCTTGTTCAGTTTAAATTTTCGACAAATGTGTCACATTATGTGGGCATGTAAGGTTTGCAAATATGTTTTAACTAAGGAAATTAATATCACACTCATTTAGCAACTTTGAGGTATGATATTTGTTGAATCTATATAGTAGTATGAAACAAACTGATATGTCAAATTTCTCAAAAAAGTTTAAAATATTGAATATGTCACTTTGTGATGCAGCCGACAAAATTTGTTTATTCATTTTTAACTTCATTCCACCAGAGTAGTATTTGCTTGGCAAAACCACTGAAAAAGTTTTCCTTGACGGCAATGCTAAACAAAAAACAACTCATTTATAAATATACTCTTGAGTAAATTTGTTTATCTTGGGGTATATGTCTTATTTTGTTACTTTCCTCCTTATCTTGATGTCTTTCGTAGTTGTATGTAACTATTTAGTTTTAGGGAATGGCCGCCATTGGCCTTTTTGCCAATTGTCACGGTTTGTGTGATCCTTGATGTATTTGTATTATGTATTTTGGAAATTTGTAATAAATTGATTGATTGATTGATTGATTAAACTACAATCATGGTCACATATTCACAGCAGCTTACATTCATATCCATCGTCTTGGTCTTTGTTATTTACTTCAGCGTCAACGTCACGAGATGGAAGAAGTTTCTCAGCAGGAGACACAAAATGAACACAGTTTTGAGGTAAGCTTTGTAATATGGCAAAACATCAAATTTCTTTAAAATGGACACAAGGACATTTTATTTGAAGCCCGCCCTCAATTTCATTCAAAACTGAGTTTTTGCATGTTTGTAATTGTTATCCTTGGACTAGCCCACACCTGCAGTAAATAAGCCACAGCTGTTTGACCTTGTAAAAATTGCAGCTCATGATATACCTCCAGTCCCAGGGAGCGATTTCTTCTCGTGAACGTACGTAACACTTGATCATGGGTCAAAATTGTGTTGCGCACATCAATCGCTCACTGCGACTGGAAGTATATAATGGGCTTAATTTAACCCATATTTAAACTTTAAGTTTACATCTTGGCTGTAAGCTAATAAAAAAATAAAAATAATTTAAGAAAGGGTTTTCTGACTGATCGACCGACCCTATCCCAAAATTAGTGGTGGAGGACAAGCAAACAATCTTTTTTTTTGTTTAGCCTAAGGTGTTTTTCCCCTAAGTTAAAAAGAGCAGAATTTCAACTTCTCACCAAATTCAAGCTCCAAAGGTCAACAATATCAATATTCCTTTTGCAACCATTATCAGTCAGTTCCCTATGCCTATGCAAAAGACCTAAACCAATGGACTTCATTTTGAACGTAAACGACTGTTACTGCACACGTGGTTGTAAACTGCCATGATCTTTATACCTACCACACTTAGAATTAGAGGTTATTAACAATGGCATTATGAAATTTTAAATGTTCAAGGTTGCCAGCCACATAAAATATTGCAGTTCCCATCAGTCAGTTCCCTTTGCCTAAATCAATATTGCTTTTCCAACCACTACTAGTCAGTTTCCTATGCCTGTGCAAATGACCTGAACTATTGGATTTCATTTGGAACATAAACTGCTATTTTTTATAAAGTACTTATCACACTTACAATCATTAAACACTAGTAAAAAAGACCAGCGTTTAGATCCCACAACCAAACTCTGGGAACAAATATTTGAAGGTGTTTTGAGGTTCCTGATAGATGTTGATCATTTTTGACTTGGGCTTTCTGCTTCAGGGGGAAAAAGCTTACACAGGGATCAAAATTGAGAACTGTCGCAACTGAATTAATATGCCTGTCCAATTACTCGCCTATCATACGGAATCTAAATGTATAGTTTGTTATACCGCCAACCTCAATGAGAATGCTATGGCCAAAAATGTCAAAAGGTCAACACACTTTTAGTCAAGGTCATATTGTTAATATTATCCGATTTTAAAGATACAAGAGTCTAATTATATGTTTTCCTGCAATTTTGCAACTTTAAAGGCTGACTCAGAGATTCGAAATATAATTATTTTGAGTAGAAATTAAAAATAGTCATCTAGAACTAAAGATAGTCACCTAAAATGTTCAATTCCAAAGTTGAGAGATGAATCGAATTTTCCGTTTTCATGCAGTAAACATTTATGCATGTAGTATAACAGTGCCATAGGATACCGTGTATAACAAAAGTTCCGGATCTGGAATTTTATAACAAAGTTATGATTTTCTATATGAAGGACTTCGATTTGAGCTTAGTAATTTCACACAATGATTTGCATATGGACATTAATAATAATAATAATAGCAGAGATTTATATAGCGCCTTATGCTATTGGCCTCTAAGCGCTTTCACAAATGGTCGCTGATCACTGTGGCCCAACCATACCATAAACCATTTAGCATCATTTCAAGGGATGCAGCAGATCGGGATCAGCGCTTTCCCTTATCAGCAAACATACATCGAGATAACCATCGCAGCCGGGATCAGCTTCCCAAATATCGCATGGGTAAATCGGGACAACTAAGCGGTTAATTTCTTGTCCAGGGAAATTACAAAATAGCTGAATCTCACAGGGCTCGAACGCACGCCTATACGCATGGATGAGCATACACTGGAGTCGAGCGCTTACCTGATTGAGCTATCTTGTCCGCTAAAGCATTATGTACGTGCAAAAAACACGATTTGTTTGAAAATTGAGTGCGCCCTCATCGGGAAATCTCTGAGTCGGCCTTTAATAGTACAAATGATAGTCTTGACCTTGAAATGCAAAATGGCAGCTATCAAGAACAATAACACATTCCATCTTAACCACAGGATCTAGGTGCGGTCACACCGAAGACCAAATTCCAGATGCTGACGTCTTCTGGCATAGGTCCAACCTTCAGCACTCAGCGACAGTTAGGCGGTGGCCTGTCTGTGCTTGTGGCCCCTGCAGTGCAGCAGCGCCCCCACTTTGTTGAGAGCAAATATTGTCGTGATCTGGTGGAAGAAAAGTTTGATGAGGTAGGTACAGGTTTAAATTAATGTAAAGATACCTGGGACATTTTTACATGACAAAAAAAATTAAAAGTATGAATGTGTTGTTTCATAACATTTAATAACTAAGGGTATGTAATGTTGTCTCAGGCAATAATATCATGATGTAATTTTTGGCCCCCAAAACCATGTTGTGGAGGGCCTATGTGAACATGTAGAAGATGGATGCCTGCCTGGCTGGAAGGCCAACAAAATTCATTAATCCATTTTACAGACTAAACCGATTACACAATGAAATTCTAACATAGCACGGTGATAGAACATGATGAGGTCATGTGCTCTATTTTTTTTGGACAGGTTATGAGTATTAATGACCTCATTTGCATATTTTGAAAAAATCATTAATCCATTCTACAGACTAAACCAATTAGTCAATGAACTTCTAATGTGGCACAGTGATAGAACATGATGAGGTCATGTGCTGTATATTATACACTTTTGGATAGGTTATGAATTTTGATGAGCTCATTTGCATATTCTCAAATGTTTAAAAAAAATTCATGAATCCACTCTACAGACTAAACCAATCAGGCTATGAACTTGTAACATGGAACGGCGATAGAATGTGATGAGGTCATGTGCTGTATACTTTTTGGACTGTAATAAATATTAATGAGCACATTTGATTTATAAGAACTATCGATTAAAACTGGAATTTGCTCTCCCCGTGGTTCATTTGTACTTGGGCAAAATGAACCATGAGAATCCCCCGTTTTTTAGAGTGGACATTAAGCTGTCGGCCCCATGTACATGGAGAATCATGCGTGTATACGTAATCGCAGCCAGTTTTGATAAGAGGAGGGTGGCAACCCTTGGCTGTCCCAAACCGTCCTGGATCCCAGGGCATCATTGGAAAGCAACGTCTGAACACTGAATGATTTACCCAGGCTAAATAAGAAACATACCACCTTCCTGTTTATTAAGTGTCTCTCTCTCCCATCAGGTGTACTATACATCAATTAGTTAAAGAAATGTCAATACCGCCAATATCGTAATACCTTTGCTTTCAGATATGTCAACAAGTCCTGCGTTACAAAACGAGTCGTAACCCGCTGATACAGCAAACCTTGTTGACTCTTATTCCTAGACTAGCAGCCTTCCAGTCATCCAAATTTGTGGAGAGGTAGGTCACACTCTTCTCTTCTTTCCTTTTTTCTTAAAATTACCAAGCTTCATTTACAATTGTTATTTAGTTCTTGAGATATAACCTGAAGTATGTGAGAGTGTAAAAAAATGTCATAAAGAGCATATTTTAACATGCAATCAACCGATCAAACTTTATTTCCAATCACTACACATAAAATACAAATGCAGTGATATGGAAGAGTCAAAACTAAAGGGCCAATTAGGCCCAAAAGCTCTCACCTCTTAAGTACATTGAGGGGGGGGAATTCTTGCAATGTTATTTTATAATGTAAAAATATTTTTACTTTTTTTATTTTTTTCAAACTGAAACATTAAAGCTGACAATTGGTTGTCAAAATCATGTTATATTCCTTGTGTTTATCCAGATTTTCACCTTTGATATACTCCATTTTCCCTACCTCCGTGCAGTGACGTCAGCGCGAGATTTGATGGTCGCACCAGTACACCGCATGCGCTGGTTTAAAGCGAAGACGGAATTTTACACACGGGCACAAAGACAGGCATATCTTGAAGCATGGCGTAGAAGCTGCGTCAAGGTTATGACAATCATACTGCACGGAGGTAAAAATGGACTATAGTATATTTTTGATCAAATCAGTTACAACTAAATTACAAGAAAATACAATACGCCTTTGCCAAAATTTATCGATTTATATCCTGTTTCAATTTAATTACTAGCTGAAAATGAGCAAAACTGAAAAAGTACAACAAACAAGAATACCAATGAACTATCCCACTATAAAGTATTAATATTTGCCTACTCACAGGGAGATCCCTCCAGACTCATATTTTAAAAATAATGTATCGAAATCTCTGAGTCAAAATTTACTAGAAACACAACACGCCGGGGAAGGGTGGAACAGGAGAGGGGATAATAGGGTGAAGGTAGGGAGAGAGGGTTCATCTCTGTGTAAATATATTTAAGATTGTGTGTGCATATCTATATCTCTAGGTATGTCAGCTTCGTACCCTCCAAGTTTGTAGAATTGTAAGTAGTTCTCTTTATGGAGTCTGATCATCATAAACAGCTCCCTGATAACTCGCAACTGGCAACCTTGGGTAGCTAAGATGGATTACTGTTGAAATTTCAAATTCACTAGGAATCATGGGATATAAGTGGATTGTGGACTTAACTGATTTCCCAGAATTCATAGTAGAAATGTCCAGATGACGTCATACCGATGCAAGCATGCTGGATGCATGTGTCTCAAATTCAAAATGGCAATATTTTCATCAGGCAAACGGCAACACTACGACCAAAAATAACACGTTTTGCCTTCAATTTCGGCATTACAAATGGCAATGGTATGACCAAAAAATTCCCCACTTTTGCCATAAATTTCGGCATGGAGACTTTACTTATTTTGGTTCTGTTGGGATTAGGCGTATGAAAGTCGATGTTATGTTTCCCGTAACCCGCACGCGTTATGATTTTCTGCCGCGTTTGAGATGCTGAAATCCCTAAAAGGTTCATTATTTTGTATTTTAAAGAAAATATCATGTTTGTTTTTCTTGTGATCACATCTGGTGATGTGATTTTAATAGATTTTAAACTAAACAGTTGCAAAATATTTTTTTTAATGTAGGGTGGTCTTTTGACACAACATTGTAGGTATTGGAGCACGCTGAAGGTTGGAGAAATGGCTTTTACTGCAAAATTCAGAATAATGAAAAATGAAATAGTTGCCTCATTATGATTTGCAAAAAATGTTACGGGTAACATAACATTGACTTTCATTGGCCTTACTCTACATCATTATAGTAGGATTTTTTATTCCTGTCAGTTCATTAAAAGTTTTTGGGGCGTGTCGACGATTCCATTCGTTCTGAGAGGTTGTCTACTTTACCCAATCAGTATAATAGAAATTCATGTCATGATACCGGATAAGATTAAGGCCATAATTAAAAAATGTCCCTTTCCTCACGAAGAAAATATTACAAAGCAAATGCACTGAATAAATTCCAAACATCAAACTTCAACAAACTCTGAAGCATTCAACATAAGAAAATGATACTAGTAAGTAATTATTTCTCACCAAAGTTCGTTTCCGTCACTAAGGAATACTAGAAAATCTGACACGTTTACATTTATTCAGAAATAATATTTGACAGCTTGATTCAATCATTTAAGTAGTTTAGAGTTTTGATCACTCATAACAAACTACAATATTTACATGGCCTAATCCTCCTCTTCACCCAGCCTTGATGTTCATGAAACTTTGTCCGTTCTTTGATTGACGGCAAACAAAGGAATCAATAGCGTGTCTCACACTTTACGACAATCTATTCAATTGAATCTGGTATGAAGCCTTTACATATTTGATACAAAAAAGTTCATGTAAAATGGGTTAAAGCATCATATTCTGTTGAACAAAGTTGAGTATTTCAGCTGTTAGTTTTTGAACTCAACACATCCCCCTCCAAATGCATTCTTACCATCGACAATATGCGTTTACTGACAAGAATAATTATAATCTAGACTATAATTTCATGTGAAAATGTTACCTTCACATAGTTTCAAGCATCTTGTTCACCTTTATTTTCGATTTTTAGCAATTCACCAAACCGGTGCTTCGCATCATACTGAGTCCATAGTGGTGTTTTGTCATTGGGACATTTTGACAGCAAATTCCTGGAAACCAGTAATTCCTCAATTATTCCAAAGGGTGCAAACCAAATGGGATGTGTGAGGAAAAACCTTTAAACGAATAAGAAATAAAAAATATTATAAGACTGGATTTGATATACTCATCATTCTGATATTTTTTTCTCAAACTGACTAATTTAGGTTGAAGAACGAATGTACGTTTTACGCTAATCCAAAAATTAAGCTTGATTGGGACTAGCATCGTGGCAACATGGTAATGGCTTGCTCTCTATATAGATACATTTTCTCATAGACCAGTCCATTATAAATACAAATAATTTTACCTTTCTGGGAACCACAAAGCAAATCTGAGAACACATCTAAAACTTTATGCAAGTAAAAAAAACATATGTTGAACATTACTAAGGTGTTTGAAAATTACAAAATAGCTTTTGAACACACCAATTCTGTGTATTAGACCAAGAAATTACAAATGTAGAAATTTTTATGACAATTGTTGTTTAAATTTGGCATTATTGGCTATGCAGTTTATTTTTTGCTGGGAGCTGCACTTCCAAGTTTCTGCTCTTTTCTTGCCCCATCATGGACACGGCCCAAACTGCTGAGATATGGTAGCACCATAAACGATGTGGCAATAACAATGATTTGAAAAATAATGTTAAATATTTACAATGTGTGAAATATCAGGATGAAATTAGTACATCTGCTAATATATTTACTTTTCTCTTGACCTCTTAAAGGAGGCCTGGCATCATTTCCATAATTCAATATGCAACTGGCAAATTTCTGGCATAAAGCACATCTCCAAAGCCGCCTTTTGGAACTTTTATAAACCCTGCTTGAGGGGGTTTACTGTGATATACCAAATTTGAATAGCAGACAATTAAGTTGGCGTATCCTTCATATGAGCACGCACTAACCCTATAACCTTAAAGGGATAAGCAGCGATAATGCAAGGTGATAAAAAAATTGAAATGAATTAAATTAGCTTATAAATCAGGGATGGAGGGGGGTACAATTCCATTTAACTACTTTAAAGGTGCGTGTTCTGATCGTCTTTGGGACCCCTGATTTAACCGGAAGTAGTATCAATTTTGATATCAGTTGAAAGGTCGTTTTTTTCTCATTGTCATCCTGAAGTTTGAGCCCTCAAATCCATTTCATTCCCAAGATATGAACAAAAAAACGCTGTATTAATGGTTAACCATCAATATTAGCACATTATTGAATAGGGCTTTGCAATGTGTGTTATTGCTTCTACCATCCAAACTGCAAGTTTGTTTCCCATGGTACTTGATGGGGCGTATGTGCAAGTACCAGGCCCTCAAATCAAGTAGAGAACACTAAAGACATACATCGGAACAAGCACCTTTAATGCAGGAAAAAATTGCCAAATATTTATTTAAAAAATTGTCATACTGTCTCCAACAAATTGACATGCTGTGATGGCACCTCAAAAATCTACACTAAACAGTTGATTGTGGTACACACCAGTATAGAACAAACAAAGTTCAGTAATGTACATGATTGAGGTCACACTGTACAGGTCATGGTGCATGTCCACTCTTTTTTTATCTCAAGTGGGAATTTTTATACACACTCGTAAAATTTCCAGAATCATATAAAACTGCTTTGTTTTTTAATACACAGATTTAAGCCAACCACTTTCAGATTATGTTAGTTCGTCAATGCTAAAACAAAGATAATACCTTTTCATGGATTTTAGGTTTTTTGGATATTATATTCCTGATTAGCAAATCATGCTATTCTCCGTAATCTGACACTAACCCTACTCCAATTTCTACCCCATATCCTAATTTATGCCCATTATATGGTTTGTTTGCATGAAGGATATACCATTTTAAATACCATTTTTGAAACCAAATTGAATTGCAGTTCAGACTAGAATGTGGAGAGGGGGAAGAATACTGTATATCATAATCAGATGCAGGGAGGGCGGCCAAGAAATCCCAATTCTGTTTTTTTTAAAATTAACAACGAACGAGGACGAGGTCGTATGTAGGTAATGGGAACACCCATGACCGACAAACATCAAAGCACCCAAATTGTTGTGTTTTGCACTCCGTATTGCTGTAATTTCTTTTGACATTTGGTGAATTGTTACAATGAATAAGAATTGGCCGGCCACCGCCTGAATCATCAACGGTTGGATTTCATAAGGTCCATCTTAGCTCATCGATGTTGCCGGATTAATTCCGATCAGCAGCAGATATAAATATATTACTGATACACTCTGTTTATGTAAGTCATGTGTCGTAGTGATCGTTTTTGTTCATTGTTACACATTAATCCAACCCGTCTCCTGTTACAGCTTACCATGGATGATGTGATTGGCTGAAAATAAGGTCACATGTCTTGTTTGCCATTTGTCTAGTAGTTGTGTATAGTTACCGCTTATCCCACGTTTGTTTGTCGCAAGAGGTCACCAAATTCATTCCAACAGCAAAAAAACATCTTACATTTAACATTAGGGTGTTTAAAGTTGGCATTAGCAAAATAGCTTTCTATCTGCAAATGTGCATTATAGTGCACTAGCTGATTTTTGTCTCATTCTAACATTCCGAAATGTTAATCACTCAGTTTACACATATTTTAATTTTTCAAACATGCAATTTTCTGCTTTCTTGCACCTTTTCTTGCTCTCTTTCGCTTAAGAGCACACATTCACATTATATTTATTTTTTCTTCCTGCAATTTTGAATTGCACTCTTTGACATATCATGTTTATATCTTGTTGTTAGTATTTTAACTGTTTTAGTTAGCTCAACTGAAGCAGAAAAGCAAAGCCTTGCCATTACTATTGCTTACCTATATTTTCACAAGTAATAATAAAGATAGATATGACAACACATGTTAAAATACTTTCAAATTAACTAAAGACCAAAGTTTCCCATTTTATAAATCGCCGATTCTGTTTTCTTTTCCGTTTTATAATTAAAACCCTTAATTTAAGCCATTCTAGGGAAACATTTCGATTTTCTTAAATTAAAAACACAACAACATTAAATAATTTAGAAACACACCAGAAACAAGCACACACATGCACACAGGAATGACAGGAAGTATGCCGAATTTTGCACTAGATTTACCTACCAGCGATTTGAGTGAAGTCGGGGATGATGAGCTTACTAAGGTAATTTTGGGCCAGAATTTCAGGAGATTTTAATGCATTTTGACACTAAATTAGTGGTAGGATGAATTTGAACCATTATTTTGTGTCAAAAATCGGGAGATAACTGGAAAAATCCCAGTTTTTTTCAGGACATTCAGGTTTCTCCAAAAAGTCCAAATCTGTGTTCTAAACTCGAAATTCCGTGAATTTTCTCCGTTTTCCGTAAAACGGAAAACTTTGGTCTTTAAAATTAACCATGTTACCACCATTTAGACTTTCCTTAGATTGAATTAAAACAGAGTCAGGTGAAAATTGTATTTGCTTAGATGTGAAATAGACACGTCGATATCTTTACATTTTTCTAATGAGATCTATTGAATATGATTTGAACTAAATTTGAACTTTCTAAATCAATTCATGCATTAATTTACTATGCACAGGCAAGATTCAATGATTACTTCTTAGCTAATGTATGTAGACCTTGCTTCTGTACCCTTGTTTTACTTTTGCAATATTTACTCAATCTGTTATATTGGTATTGTATAAATATGCTTGTTAGAGTGTAAATAGGAAAATTATGAAAACATATCCAAGTGCTGTGATGTTTTGAAACTGTATGCAGGGTTTCCCTATCTTTTTGCCTAAGACCACATTTTTAAGTGTAAAACAGTTTTGTAACTCCCTTTATATGAGCCCGGGGCCACTACTTCGGTCGCAACCTGGTTGGGAAACACTGCTGTGGAATCTGGGTACTTGGTCATGCATGATAGCTGCATCCAGCTAAGGTGTTTCTAGAAGTATTTTGGATAATAAGCTAGTTGGTTGAGATTGCCACTTGAGATTGTAAGTGGCACCCCCGTCAATAAGGGGGATTCCAAAATATTTGTAGAAACACCTTAGCTGGATGCAGCTATCATACATGTTCAAGCTCCCAGATCCCACAGCAGTGTTTCCCAACTGGGGGTCGTGACCCCAGTAGGGGTTCCGGGCTCATATAAAAGGTGTCGCGAAGCTGACTCTGGAAAAAAGTATTGGTAAGTTAATATAAGAATCATATTCACAACCACATAATTCAGGGTACTTGTAGAGACACCGTAGTTGGATCCAGTCATCATAATGTGATTAAGAGCCCAGACCACATGGTCTAGAAACATTGTAGCTCTATAGAGTACTTGGATATATTTTCAGGATTTTCTTATATACATCCAATTTTCAACTACATTGTATCCTTATGAATCTCTTGAATGCTTTTTTTAGAGATCACTTGTCAGATATTTACTGTCATGAGAAAATGAATAGACACCACAGAAGAGATATATCTTAATTCTGTGGTGTTAGCATTATTGAAACTTCTCTACAGACAATATCTCTACCATGCTATGGAATATTTCAAATTGATGGTATCTTTTTCCCAGTCACAATAGGAGTGAAAGACGCAAAGCTGTTGCCAACCTACCTAACCCTTTCAGCACTTGTAGATTCTGTATAGGTTCTAACACAGTTGAGTGGCTTTTAAGATGGTTCTCAAGTGACTGCAGCTCATTTGGTAAGCCATCTCAAAAAGCATGAAAACAGCAGCAACACAGTTTCAAATTGCATGCACTGTTTGCTGGCGTTGCTCGAGACGTGGTTTTCACCTCCATTTTCACTGCACTGCATAGATGAAATGGACCTTACGACTAGGCTTTCTTTTACTCTTTGAATGCAACAGTGGAAAACCTGTAGTTGTCTGCAGTCTGCGAAGAAGGGCCCCAACTACTCAATTGCATTAGATATATCCTTCCTGCCTGCCAAAATTGTTTTGCTGCACACTTTGCCTAATATTGGATTTCTTCCGCTTTTGTCAAGGCTTGGCAGCAGCTTTTAATTTTGCAATCCTTCTTTTTTCCATTATGTTAAAGAGATAGTAGTGGGTGGGATATTGATAGTCTCTCCTGCTCATTAAGTGCTAAAAAGGAACAAATTATTGGCTAATCATGTTCCCACCCAATAGGTATTTGGGAAAAAAACACTAAATTGGGGAATGTTGTATTTTTTCTGCAAATCTGAACTTGGGCAACACCTGGCTGTATCTTTAGGCAGTCTTTTGCTTCAGCTTAGTGAATTTTGTTGGCAACACTGTAGCGAGTTATTACCAGTTCAAGAAAACCCGCAGATATCTTCATGTCGTGTCGACTAGCAATAGCTTTGAAATGTTTCACGAGCATCCTGACGAGCACGAAAACTTGTCTCATACCTACTTGCATATCTGAATGTATATGAGATGATTATTGTTATGTTCTCTATCAACTTGCATACAATTGCAGTGTGATTGTTTTGATAACTTTTGTCATTGGAAATTATACTGGCCCCATTTTAATCCGGCCGATATTTAAATTTGGGTCTTTTCTGTCTTAGTAATACAATCTGATTTGTGTGTTGGATGTTGTTTTTAAAGTTTATATTTTAAATTATATTCTTAAAGGATTTTGAGATCTCTTAAGCATCTTGTGTAGTTTTTCTATTTTTTTTTCAAGAAACGTTTGCCAAGCAGTGGCGATTTTTTCCGTAAATATTATCAATTATTATAAAATATAACAAGATTTTTGTAAAATTCTACTGTTACACAGATCTCTATTTAAAGGGGCATTTAGAGGGTGCTATAGGGCTGTCTTACACTGACTCCAGGGAATTTTATCGGGCGCATGTTGTGGTGATGATTCCCATATGCGCCGTGTAAACCTGTCTAAAAGCGCCAAATTTTTACCTGAGTGATAGCAAGAGACTGGAATGGTAGCCGCTAGTTTGGAAATTACATGCAATTTAGAATGCCTATTCGTTGCACTTGCATGCTAGAACCAATCAAAGAAATGTGATAATGGTGGCAACGCAAACGCCTCCTAGAAACACCGTTTGTTATCACCTCCGATGACCCAGGGCTCCATGACTAAGCTTTGGATTTATTATAAATTAGCGCATGTTTGTGTGTCCGGCGGAGTGGTACTGCGCATTGTCTTTTTGCGCAACAAGGCCGTATAAAGGCTAAACACGGCCAGTGACCCCGATGAGTAGACAGCCCTATATATATAAAGCATGATCTTGTAGGCCTGTAGGCAATATTCTCACAATGGCATTTTTTCTGACTTTACGATTACCATTTGTAAAAATTTGTGTCAGCACTGCTTACAATTTATCTAAAAAAATTGCATTGTTCAAACAGCTGTTTCAAAATCTACTACTTTGAGTAAATATGAAAACTTAAGTAATCAATAAGTGGCATATGCTCTGATAAAGTCATTGTTTTAATTTTTGTGCTTCACAGCATTAATAACAAGCTTATCTTAATAATAACAACTACACTGTCATGTAGTTCACATGATTGTGTTTCATGCATGGTTGGGGGGGGGGGGGGTGGGGGGGGGGGTGGTGGGGGGGGGGTTACTAATTTCCATTATAATATGAATACATCATCTAACTTTGACGCTGTCAGCCATTTTGTGGATAACGGCGAGGCTTGACTAGTTCCTCGGACCAGTACTGTAACTGCCCATGCCTTGAATTGAAGAAAGCACTTCTATGTATGTGAGCGGCAGTTGTGCTCAGCCACTCATGTCTCTCTTTAATTTCAAAATGGTTCACGGGATATTTAAAATCACTGCGTGATCAATTATAAAACTGAAATCAGAAGAGCAGTCAGATTAACCATGGGTACCTACATTTAAAGCTCAACCCCTCTGTGGAATGACTAATTAAGTCCTCCCATGGGGGAATTGAGCTTGCTACTGGAATAGCCCATTGCATGACTTCATATGGCAGCTCTTTCAAATGGCTGCCCTTTGCTTTATTTCATATTAAGATGCTATATCAGGGTATGGCCGATGGGGGAGGAGCTTAATATTGCATCCATGGCTCAAAGATTTGCTTAACACATGCCAGCTTTTTTAATAATTTGCAATTAATGCAATTGCTTTTAGGGGATACACACTTTTACAGTTTAAGAGGTACAGACGAGTAAGAGTCGGTTGCTAATATAAATAACCAGCATTTTACTGACATTAACAAAAGCCTAAAAAGAATATGGCCCAAAATGGTTGTCAAAATTCACTCATTGATTTTTTAAACCAATCTGGGTTGGCCAAATAAAACAGAAGCGTTTGTCGCAGAAGAAAATGGAAAGACCGCAAGCAAAATGATTTTTTTTTGTAACTTGGCCAATGCAAAATGAGAATTGGTTTCTGGATTTTTTATTAACCATTTGA
Source organism: Ophioderma brevispina (assembly GCA_023653785.1). NCBI lineage: Eukaryota > Metazoa > Echinodermata > Ophiuroidea > Amphilepidida > Ophiodermatidae > Ophioderma > Ophioderma brevispina. Next base: position 14,354 of record JAMKCH010025820.1, read on the forward strand.
ACAATTTTTCTGAGAAGAGTACTTTGCAGTTTTTATCTTTTGTTGAAAATTTAAAAAAGAGAAAAAGGAAATAGAAATGTAAATACGAAAAAAATGTACTGAAGTGTGAATTTTTAAAGTCGTGCATATATTCTTCTGAGATAAGCTTTTTTTTGATCTCATCAAAAATAAAATTGTTAGATGAATGAGATTGAAAGCTGTTGAATTGCTAATTAATGTATAACATCTGCCAAATAACAATCATTAGAATGTAACAAAGACAACAGCAGCTGTTTCTGAAAACATGTATTTGTTATTTGTAATCTCTAAAGAACAATGTAACATGGATATTGATAATTAGGCAAGAGCATTGTTTCCAAAATGAATGTTCTTGAAGAATGATGTATTTGAAGAATCGTCTTGAGCAATGTTTGAAGGATATTCCACAACAACAATCTTCCATTAAAATACTTGAATGAAAAAGGGGGGGGGGAGGCTCACGTTCTTGGTAGCAGGACATTATCCCTCTACCAGAGTGTGTTTTGGGTAATGTAGTCTCATTGCTGATGCTTTAATTTGTATTTTTGCATTACAGCTACTTAGATGATTCTGTGAGTTACCTGCTAGGATGCCTAAGACGGGTAAGAGATTAATCCTTTTGCACCCATGGAATGCTGAGTGTTTCTTGCAAATAAATACTTGAAAATACATTCAGATAATATTTTTGTATCTCAAATATGGAACAATCCAAAAGATGAAGTTTGGTATCATTTAGAAGTTTATAATGTCCTTTACAACTTCAAGCAAGGAGTTTTGACATGGAGAATGCATGTGGATTGCTATGCTGAGAGATTTAGACATGTATTCAGGTGACAGTTCAAAAATGAAATCCCAAAATTGGGTTCGAAGGGTTAAGGTTGTCACTGTCAGGGAATTTTATTTGGGTGGGGAAATTCCAGAAAGGTGATGACATAGAGAAAGGGCGATATAAACAGACCACTTACAAATATAATAGTCGTCTACGAGTAGTGCTGGGAACGGAAAGGTCACTGCACGTTTGACAAATTCACTACACGTTTACACGTCAGTAAAAAATACTAACTTTTTTCAGTATTATTTTAATTGCTGAAGTTAAATTTCTCCAATAATTTACCCGCCGTCAGTGGAAAAGTCAAGTTAAAAGTTCAAATGCTGCTTCTAGAAATGGTTTCCGACTTTTCGGAAACAGGGAATCCCCAGTTAACAAGATCTTTGCTACCCGTGCGAGTGTACGCTATTACTCTATGAAAGATAAACTACCGGGTACTATCAGCTAAAGGGACCAACTGGTAACAAAATATGGAGGCGACCTTTAGTAATTTCGTTGTTGGGGTCTTGGTATTCAACTGATTGATTTTGGATTAAAACATAACGTAGGTAAGTACAAACATTCTAGTTCAAGATGAGATATGATCGAAGCAAAGCCAGGAACCTAAGTACGAACGATTCTTGTTATGCGCTATGCATTGCATTTGACGTCGAGAGCGCCATGCGGTCCCCAGTCGTATCGACGTGTACACGTTTTTAACGCACGAAAATATGATCGTTCTAAATGGATAGGAAATTAAACGGTTAACTCCCAGCTCTAGTTAGAGGGGGGTTGAGCCTGCTAGTTTCTGACCATGTCGAGCCACAGGCGAGACATGTCAGAAACTAGCAAGCGAAAATAAAAACAAAAAAATTCAGGAAACACTTCTGCAAAATCTCTACAAAGCTTGGAGACATAAATTTTTAACTTCCACACTTGACATTTTGAGTTATGTCAGAGTAATGTACGCCTATAATAATCTGACTATAATAATCTTCACCGTTTGCATTATTAGGAGCGAGAACGATCAAGTGCATTCCAGGCAGTAGGCCTCTTAGCTGTTGCTGTCAAACTGGAGATATCACCCCACCTTCCTAAGATCCTGGAATTTGTACGACAGTCTCTTCCACACAAAGAGTTGCCTCATAAGTAAGTTGTGTATCAGTAGGTAACACAGCAAACATGGACGTGTTTACAGTATTGGTTAATCAGAACTTTTAACCTTTTCATCCCTGGTAGATTATATATATTCCAAATATTCACGCTTACTGTGGATGTTTCGTCAACTAGCCAGTTGATTTTCTCAAAACTAATGGTGAAGTGACGATCTTCTGTCGATAGCTCTTATTGACCGTTGCTTATTTAGTAACAAGATTGCCAGATGATTATCAAGAAGATTGTCAAACATGTGACAAGTAGAGAACTCCTTTGTTACAGTAGTGCTGTAGGCTTATGGATACCTGGAGGGAATACCTTGCCTTCCAATGTGGCAACTCTGTAAAGCTGGAAGCTTAAGCCCAACTATCATGGAACCAATCCAGTTCTCTGTTTCTGTAGGATTAGTGTATTGGTAATCAATTCTAGAATATAATGAAAGGTGAATGTTTGGCTAATATAAGCTGGTGAATCATTTTCTGTATTTCATATAGGAAGCAGAAGACACTCGTTGTGGATCCCTCTGTGTTCACATGCATCAGTATGTTGGCTAGAGCGGTTGGACCAACTATTGCTGGTGATGTCAAGGAATTGTTAGAGCCAATGTTGGCTGTAGGATTGAGGTAAGTGATGAATACTATCATTGCTGTGTGGATCTCTCTTGTGTTCACATGCATCAGTATGTTGGCTAGAGCGGTTGGACCAACTATTGCTGGTGATGTCAAGGAACTGTTAGAGCCAATGTTGGCTGTAGGATTGAGGTAAGTGATGAATACTATCATTGCTGTGTGGATCTCTCTTGTGTTCACATGCATCAGTATGTTGGCTAGAGCAGTTGGACCAACTATTGCTGGTGATGTCAAGGAACTGTTAGAGCCAATGTTGGCTGTAGGATTGAGGTAAGTGACTCACATTGTCTATGGATGTGAATTGCAAAATGGGTTTGTTGTAATTGTCCATTATGACACATTTATACAGAAACTTATAATGGTTAAAATTTAGTTGCATTGTAAATGTGTGTCTACTCTTGGGCCTCCTTGACCTGAGAGTTCACTGTTCATGGGCTACAAAAAGCCTACAACAAAAAGCTTCTGACACCTCTAGATTCAGACATGGGCATATCTGGGGGGTGTAAAAAAAGGGGCCAAATGTTCAAATGTCAAAACTTTTTGGCTCACTTCACTTTTCAGTACACCCATCTTTTTCATGTTACCTGGAAAATCTGAGAGGGACTACCAACCACCCAAAACAAATATCCCATCCACCTTATGTTTACATTAAGTACATATAACCATGTTAACATACCCCCTTAGGTAATAAACAACAGTGGGCAATGTGGCCGCAGTGGATCAGCGCTCGGCTCATAAGCAATAAGGTTGTGGGTTCAAGCCCCGTTGTCACCAAAGTGTTGTTGTGAACTTGTGCAAGGCACTTTACCCTCGCTTGCCTCTCTCACACCCAGAATATAAATGGGTACCAGCATATGTGAGGATGCAAACAACTCGCGTGCGGGAGGAGTGGCGAACCCCCCACAGCAACATTATATGAGGGAGTCTGGCCCAAACGCAATGACAGAGAGATGGCACTCCGCCGCGGTCGCACCTTTTGCATTTTGCAATAAACAACAGAAGGAAACAAGAATTGAAACAACACCAACGCAACTTCCTTAAAGCCTTTGGGCTGTTATTCTCAAAGGGATCTCACCTTTAAGACCTGGATTTAAACCAGGTTAGACCTACAAGATTGGACCTTTTTTCCCTTTCACTTCTCTAAGGTTTGCTGTAAAGTGAGAAATTTCCCCATGGATGGGCCATTCCCGCCAATCCATGAGGAATTTTCTTGCCGTTATTTTCAACGTTCAGAGTAATGTGAAAGGGAAAAGGTCCACTTACGTCCGACTAACCCTGGTTTAAATCCATGTCTAAAGTTAACTCCTTTGAGACTACCAGTCCTATTTTACATGGCCCCATTGACCTTCTCTTGACTTGAGTTGTAGATTAAGTGTTCTGAGCATAGAGCCTCTGAAGTCAAGGTTGCAATTTGTCTTTTTGGACAGTCCTAAACACACACAGATTAAGCCCTACTGTTCAATAGAGGGCCATTTTAGTGTTAATCCATATTTTTTCTTCTCTGAGTACCCAGCAGTACTGCAGCCCTACATGACCTGGCCAATCCAGCAGATACCACGCTTGAAGAAAAGTATCCAAGATGGACTTCTTAAGATGCTGTCATTGGTGTCTCATGCATAAGCCTCCTCAGCCAACCCGGCACACCCAAGTCTCCATGTCACCGGTTCACCCTTCAGGTCAACGTCAGTTTACTTTGCATATGAGTGTATGTAACGGTCACATACCAAGTTCCAAGGTCATTAGATGTCATCTTGTGCAGAGAATGAAGTCTCATATAATCTTTTTTTCAAATTACGTGTGCATTGACACCTTAACTCCAATTGCCATTAAGGGAGTGTCAACCCAGTGCTTTGTTTTCACAAGAATTTCAGATTTTTGCACCATTTTAAACATCACCTGTGTTCTATCGTTACCAACAAAGGTTATCCACTGCGAGACCATCCTGAGCTGTATTTTTTGCCGATTTAAAACCACTATTGAACCATTTAAAGTCACCAAAACCGCATGGTCTTAACGGCGGGAATTTAGCACATTTTACGCCGTCAGTCGCAAGCGCAGCATCGCGTCGCGCGGTGAAGTTTTACTGCGAATGAAGCGTGCCGTTTTAATGTCTTTGCGCGACGCATCGTGGAAAAACGAAAAAATAATAATTTGAAAATGTAACGAATAGCTAATAGTCAAGATGAAATTTCAATTCTGATTTCGGTGTTAGGACAAGGAGGTTTATTCAATAGTGCAAAAGATGTATGTCCATCACTTGCACAACATGTCAATTTTGAAGTTCCAAAATAAAGTTTTGGAAAGAGACAGCTTGAAATGGTCTGGCGTGAAAATTCCTTTGTTTACTAAAACACGGATTTTCTCAATGTTCAATTTTTGTCAAAATTTGGCAAATTTTTCACCAAAATACCGAAGGAAAAGGTAGGTTTAGCTTTCCTACGATAACAGTCAGTCTTCTCTAGGAGACGGTTTTCTCAATTTTTCATTTTTCGATTTCTAACGAAGATATTCTCCAATGTATACTTCAAAATTTGGAAAAGAAAGTAAAAATCACACTTTTTGACATTTTCGCCTTATATTTCGAATAAGCAAGCTCTAGTTTAAGAC
>JAMKCH010025821.1:0-93595 GCA_023653785.1 Ophioderma brevispina
GTGATATCATCATGGTAGATATTAAATTATCTTCAATATGACACCACGAACAAAGGTGTTGATTGAAGTCAAAAGACATTATCCCTCAAAATACTGTGTGAGACAAAACGGCGGCCATTTTGGACGGCATCTTGGATTCGAGGTGACCGCAAAAAAAGTTAATTTAATTAGCACACCTCATGATATTGTGTATTATAATAAAACTACCAAAAAATCCAAGTTGTGCTTAGTTGGGGGATCTGGCAAGAACCTTGCTTATTTTTGATTTTTAGGCTCCATTAATCAGCAAAATACATGCTTACACTATGGGGTCCATTCAAGGAAACGCAAATATATGAATGGACTTTTTTTGGCCTCCAGATTCATCAAGGCAATGTCAAAGAATACAAACATGCCACCCTGGTTCACCTGAACCATTTAGATATTTCTGCATGGGACTCATTGCATTCGCTGCATGCTTGGATGTTTGGAGGCAGGTTGAGCCAAGTTAACCTCTGGACCTGACGTGTGAAATCGGCCTCATGGCTAAACTAATAGTAGGGTTATAATGAGAATCATTCTAGAAGTTTGGGATGAGAAGGTTTGAAGATGTTCTTCTATATTCGGGAATTAGAATTTTTTGGTCCAACCGCTGGAAATGTGGGGAAATGGTACAGTAAGGGGGGTAACATTAGTACAAGGGTAAATTTGATAGAAAGTAAATTGTGTTTAAATGTGCGCCATGTATTTGTCTCATTAAAAGTATTAAAAAAATGTATATTTGGTCTAGGTTAGACCTTTTAGTACACGGCTACAGCTCTGATAAGGTCCAAGGTAATTCTGGGTAAAATATATCCAATGCTCAGATTTTGTCGAAATGGGGTCCAAAATTATGCCTATGGTATACTGAAGCACTTGAAAACCAATTTTAATTCTGTGGGTGACCAGCTCTGTATACAATAATTAGAGGTCAAGTTTTGTGGACCCTTTAGCCCATATGGTAGAACCTGGTTACACTTATCCACTAATGCAAAACCAAATGGCACAAAACACTGTAAAAATAAAGCAAGAAGAACAATTTGGACACCCCAACACAAAAATCGGAGCACTTCGGTAACGCTTTACCCCTGGAGGAAACTGGACCTTTAATAGGTTTGTACCTATGTAACTAAAGGTCTGAAAAACCTACCTATACAACTATAAACTCTTTAATATATAAAACCACTTCATAAAAAATTCTATATCCGGAAATTTTATCTTTGATATTCTATACTATACAAGAGCTGTACACGTATGTCCAACCTTTGCATTAATTAAAACAGTTAGGGACTATCTTTAATTTAGTGGCTATTTTAATTACACACACACAAAAATGTTTCGAAAACTCTGCGGTTACTTGGATTTTAACTGCAGGATGTTGCATAAATGTTGCAAAAAGTTTAAAAAATTTCCCAAATCTTCATAAAACAATCATTAAAAATGAATCACGATAAAACACAATCATGTAAAAGTCAATGTGTAGTCTATGACCCGATGGAATAAATTTGCATGTCTTTCTGCTATAGAAGAGTTTTCAGTATTTACATTGAATTGAGAATCACTGTGACGTGTATATACTATAAAAAGTTGACCCAAATACGTGGCGCCTGAAAAAATGGCCTTCAAAGGAAGCGCAATAAGTATAATATTTTCGTACTATCAATAAGGTGGTATAGTTTGGCTGTACAAACTGAACGTACTTGGAATTCTACAAACAAGGTAAAGAATTTATTGTGGCTTTTGTAGCAGTGTTTGGGCTTCTTAGCATCAATCTTATATCTTTACTATAATTATGTCTACACCTCATATACCAATAGGCGTTAGACAACATCCTCTCTACTGAGAATCGCTAATAGATGATTGCGGCGACATATTCTGAATTTTTCCCAAGCATAGAAGCACACAGCACTAATGTTATAGATTGGCAAGACACACAGAATAAACACCCTTCATTTTCTTTGTGAATTGAAGGTTAACTCAGAGTAGTAAAAGCTCGTACTTGGAGATTTCGGGACGCTGAGTTGTATTTTCTTATTGAGAAATCGCGGAAACAGGTAGGGTACGAATGTTTTTGCGTTTGGGTTGACCTTTTACAAATAAAATGCGTTCAAAACCTTTCTGAGATCCAACCCTTTGAGAGCTCATTTTATTTCATGGAAACGTTTGTCTTTGCTGGATAGGTTTAAAAACAACATAAATAAAAAAAAACCCGAACATTATTTAATCAAATACAAATTAATTAATAATACTTTAAAATACTTTTACGTTAGCCGCAATGTGACATTGCTACACTTAGATGAGCATCCCTAATGAATGCTCGTGACGCGGACTTCAGGTTTTCTGCCATAGTTGGACTTTCGCGGATGAGTCATGTGGTACGACTATTTGAGGAAGTACAGGTAAGATAAAAACATTTATGTTCTAGACAAAATAGTAATACTTGAAGCGGGGATTTCTTCAAATTTGGTTGGTGGGTTGGGGTGTTCGTCCACGTGTGTTCATTTTTTACTTCAATTTAAAAGGCAACTAAAACGTCACTTCCGGGTCCAAATGTCAAATCATAATCTTGCGACCGTCGTGAAAACCGTAGATCAGTAGGGGTATTTATTTATCCTTGAAAAATTTAATACTCTTCTGTGTGATGTTTTAAAATTAAAAAATAAACATCGATGTTAAGATATCGAATAATATTGAGGTACGAAAATGTAAAACTGAAGACATTTATACTCAGGTCGTTTCGTGTCCATGGATCTTGAAATTTGAAAGTACGATTTTCGCATTAAGATATCGTTCAGGGCACTACTCATTAAGAATTAGAAAATTAAGGTTGGTATTTGAAAGGGAGACTAACTTTAGACCTGGGTTTAAACCAGGAGTTAGTCCTACAAAGAGTGGACCTTCTTTCCTTCAAAATCTGTGAAAGTGAAATGTAATGGGTGAGAAATTCCTTCAAGGATGGGATGGACCCAGCCATCCCTGAGGAATTTTCTCACATTACACACACTTATAGAGTATGTTGTAAGAAAAAAAAAAGGGCCCTCTTGTAGGACTAACCCTGGTTTAACCCAGGTCTACAAGTTAGTCCCCTTTCAGCATACCAAACTAAGCTAAGTAAAGTTCTAGGATTCATGCTTACAAATTTATTACATCATAATTCTCTGCGTAGTATTATATTTTTAAGAGCTTTTGGATACTTGCTATGACGTTTGTAGTATGTAAATTTTTTTCTCCAAAAAAGTAAAAATGATCTTTCTTGCATACAATGAAGTTATAAAATCGTTATCTAATGATTTAGTCTTACTACTTATACTGTCATGAATTTGAAACAATTGATATACAAGTGGTCTATCATATCGGAAGCATATTTTTGCTTAGCTTGATTACTCAACAACATTCTAAATCAAACACTTTATTGCTATCAAGATAAAGAAATGGGAAAGCTAGTATAATCAAATCTTAGTAAATGAACCTAAAACTATGTTCAGTAAATTGACTGGAAGGGGGTACTCACATGTTTCTACTATTTGCCTAAAATAAAAAAATTGGAATTTCAATTTTTGTGTGAAAAAAAATGCCTTCTTGTCAGCTAAATTCATTACTTGTAGTTCCTTCATAAGAAACAAATTAGAGCAACAGCGGTTCTAATTTTAAGCTGTATCCCTTATACTTTTTGCGAAATCGTGGTTTGCGTGTGAGAACTTTGCCAAAAATCGAAATGGTCAAAAACGCAGGTCAAAGATCAGATAGTTCTTCGTTAACAGCTCAATAATGTTACATAAGTGTTTAATTATTGCAAATGATTCAGATAGACTTTAAAATAAACATTAAAATAAACAATTATCAGTTAAAGGTTTTGCTAATTTTTTATTAAAAATGCAAACATTGTTGTCCAGAAATCGCCAAAGATGTATTCCAAACTGACTCGATAAAACAATAACAAAATAAGAATTAAAAACATATCCGCGTTTGAGTCAAACGGGAAGCAAACAAAAATGATAAACCAATTTGCCAAATATTAACCCGTATACCCCCCCAAACAAAAACACTTATCAAAATGGACGATCCTGCGTCAGTCCCAACATCGACGCCAGATAAAATATTAGGATTTCTATCCACTCCAGTCTGTGTGTATAACCCCACCCCCCAAAAAAAAACCTTATCAAAGCGGACGGATCCTTTGAGTCAGTCCAACACGACGCCAGATAAAATATTACGGATTTCATCCTCTCTTTCAAACAATTGTATTACATTAGAGATCCTGCAATATTGGAAGAGTGAAATATACCAATTTAGTGTCTTATAGATTGAAAATCTTACCCTAGAAATCATATCGACTGCGTTTACAAAACATTGTCGAGAAGGATATTATGAACAAACTCAAACATGTGTTCCGGTGTAAAGTAGTAACAATATTGTCCGGCGTACTCATAGCCCGGGAACACAATGGGAACATAGGGCAATCGATTCAGTTTCGGAATCTTTACGCAACATTAGTTTCCGCTTTATTCCGTTATCGTCTATGAACACCGGACTATGGCTCCCACCGGGAACTATATCTGCTTTCACACCGGATCATAATACTTATGATCCTTCATTCGCCTTCAATCAATTATGCAAACTCGTATGGAGGAATGGAAATAATCGTAGAGTCTAGGGGTCGTTAGACGAACCTTATGCGGAACCCTACGTGTGTATACTAACTCAGCGTATGTCCTACATAATAGACCTTTATACCACTGACACGTGCTTTGGATAAGTTGATCACTCAGGCAGACATAGTATGCACGTAGATTTACGAATGAGGTTCGCGGACGAACCCATGAGCAGTAAGAACGATTCTAATATCCATTACGAAGCTTTTCCCAACCTTAATTTTATGGTAAATACCACTATAATGATTTTTAAGATTATTATATCATCTGGAAAACTAATGTATTTATATACAAATATTTTATAAGTATTAAATTGCCTACATATTCTTAATAAACGATTCTAAGGCTTTGACTTCCACTGCTATCAGTCAAGACAAGTTACATGATCTTCCAATTTGAACAAGAACAAAAGAAACTGTCAATTATTAGGACAAGCGGCCTTTTCTGTGGAGTTCATTAGAAAATACAAAAATCAAACAATTCAAGTCCGTAAAAACTCTTTCTATTTATGCATGAGGTGAACATTTCTGGATTTTCTCAGGTTTGCACAAAGAATCGAATTAATTTGGGTCGCCACGCAAATTGATAAGAGGATTTTCCCAAATCAATATTACCAAATAAGTCCAACTATTCACTTATTATTACTTCTTGCTTTTCTTTTTCTCAATCGGCGAATACCCAGCTGAATGGTCCACCTCTTATGCAGTTATCTTTGCACGGCCCGTTAGAAATACAGTACAAAGCAAAACCCTTGTAAACAGGGTAAGAAATGGAACGCAAGATGGCAAGCATTGTTTGCAATTTTCTGTTAGTTTTCATTCTAGTTTACAAAACAGAGGGTTTGCTCAACGGCAGCGTAGATGCATGTTAGCGTTTAGCAGTTATTATGTCAAAATTACCAATGACCCGGTCATCGTTACCGCTTATACCAGATTTGGAAAGCAAATGCAACTGGCTCGGTTGTCAGCGAAAAGAGCATATACTATGGAAACTTCCTGGGGTGACAGCTGTATTGTAATCTGGGCCGTTAATTCGAACAGAAGGGAATTGCCATCGTCATAGAAATTTGAATAAAAGTGCAAAACGAGACATTCTCTTACTGTTGAGGAAAGGTGGGACGAATTAATGACCCCATTGTGTGAAGAATGTTGTTTCATTGCTTGACATCGGAACCATGCTTCTTGGTTTTACTTCTAAATCGCATATATTACACTTTATAAATACTCAAGTAGATCTGAAAATAAGCGGAATTAATATTTCTCCCCAAGATTGCCCAAATTTAAATGTTCAGGGACCCAGTTTCAACCCATGGATGATATCTGCCTTGTGTTAGAGCACAAGGCAGTTCGATGACAATCAGCTGGGAATATCAGCTTTCTGGGACGACCTGGGAGAAGTTACCATCAAAATATCTTGCCCAGTTTACTGTACGTGCATTCTCGGCAACAGAAACGTTAGGAGTTTATGTGACCATGCCACTGAATCGATTGCTCTTATTGTTTATGAATTTGACATTGTCACATTTACATTGTCTGATAAAGGTTTAAGCGAGGTTGAACCTGACGCTTTTTTAGGATTAGAATCAATAGAGCAGTTAAATCTTGCAGCTAATAAATTATCTGTATTGGACAAGCACGTTTTATCCACTCTTGTGAACTTAAGGGAACTAGATATTTACAAAAATCTCATAACATCTCTCCCGGTAGGTGTTTTTAAGGGATTGTCTCGACTGGAGTGGCTTTCAATATCTAGGAATCAGCTGCTTTCATTACATGTGACATTATTTGAAGGCCCGTTTAGACTAATATGGCTTTACCTTGACGAAAATAATCTGACTTCTTTGCCTTTAGGAATATTTGAAGGTCTTACTCAATTGAACACAATTCTTCTCGACCATAATAATTTGAAATCATTACCTGTGGGGGTATTCAAGACCAGGAGTTGATTGATAAGTCACTTCCCTTTCAAAACTAATCTGGATGTCAGTGTTGTACCACGTTTATTGAAAAATCTGTCTAGACTTACACGGCCTGATCTTGAAGGAGGAAAACAATCTGACTTCTTTGCCTTTAGGAATATTTGACGGTCTTAATCAATTGGACACTATTATTCTCGACCTCATTAATAATTGGTCACAAATTATTTCATGTGGAGGATTCAAAGACCAGGTTTTGCTGATGAAGCCTTTCCCTTTCCAAAAATAACCTGATGTCATTGTCTGTACGTTTATTTGAAAATCTGTCTAGACTTACACGGCTTGATCTTGAAGGCAATGATCTAACTTCTTTGCCTTTAGGAATATTTGAAGGTCTTACTCAATTGATCTCCATTTCTCTCGACTACAATAATTTGAAGCATTACCTGTTGAGGTATTCAAAGACCAGGTTTTGCTGAGGCGGCTTTCCCTTTCAAGTAATAATCTGATATCATTGCCTGTAAGTACATTTCAAAGTCTGTTTTGGTTAGAAAGTCTCGAGCTTTCCTACAACAACTTGCCCTCATTGCCGGTTGGACTCTTCCATGGTTTAAATCAGTTAAAGGACCTTTCTGTTCGCAATAACTATGTAGCGGCATTGACTATAGGAATATTCAATAGTGTGACTTTATTGGAAATACTAGTTCTTTCAAACAATAATCTAACGTTGTTAGAATTTGGGGTATTCACTGGTCTGACTCAATTGAGAGTACTTTATCTCCAAAACAACAAACTGATATCATTATCTGAGGGATTGTTAGTGGTCTGAATCAGTTGGGCGAGATTTACCTTGAAGAAAATAATCTGAACTCGTTGCCTGGCGTCTTTGCTGGATTAAATCAGTTGGAATGGGTATACATACACAATAACCAGTTGACGTCCTTATCTGACGACTTATTTCGAGATCTGGAATCGTTAAAGGGATTGGTTCTTTACGACAATATCTTGACTTCATTGCCAGTGGAAATATTCAGGGGTCTTGCTCAGATGACGTTACTTATCCTTCGCAAGAATAGCTTAACCTCGTTACCCAATCGTGTATTTGACGGTTTGAAACAGTTGGGCAATTTAGAACTTCATGAAAACCAGTTGAAATCATTTCCGGACGACATATTCAATGATTTAACCCAGTTGGAATGGTTAACAATCGATAATAATCATCTGAGCTCTATACCCGTTGGGACATTTAATAATTTGTCAAATTTGAGGTATCTTAGGCTAAATCACAATAGGTTGAAGTCACTATCAAAATATGCATTTTCGAGACTATTTAAATTATATGAGCTTAATCTAGAAAATAATGAATTCGAATATTTACCAAGCCATGCATTTAAAAACATGTTTTCTTTACGTGAGTTTCATCTGACGGGCAACTCAATATTGACATTACCAGAGAAGGTTTTTGGATCATTAGTTGATGTAACTATTCTTAATTTAAACGAGAATCAATTATTGAACTTTCCGCATGACAGTTTTAACAACATGACTTCATTAAACTATTTAGATTTGAGCAACAACAATCTGACGGCCATACCTACCAATAGCTTTAATTCATTGTCCAAGTTGCAGGTTTTGAATATATCGTTTAATTACCTAGATAGCCTGCCTAATACACACTCACTGAATAGATTACAAATACTTGATTTGAGTTACAACAATTTAGAAATGTTGGACAAAAAATGCGCAAATATTTACCGGCGCTCATTTTCCTTTCATTAGATAATAATATTATAGTTTAATATTGACGGATAACATTTTCGAGTATATACCTAACTTGGAAGTGCTGTACCTAAACAATATCATGTTGAATGAGATCAAACCTGAAACTTTCAGGAATCAGGGCAGCCTTACCAAACTTACAATTGCGAACAACCAATTGACGCAAATTGTTGACCGGACTTTTGCTGGCTTAACAAGTCTTGAAACGCTTGAGATGCAGCACAATAAGTTGCAATTTTTACCAAGAGCTGTTTTAGATGATTTGATAAATTTAAAATACCTAAACCTATCGCATAATTCCATAGCAAGGATTGATAAACATATTTCTAATCACTCTGATATGAATATCCTTGATTTGCGAGCAAATACGTTACATTTTGTTACGCCAGCATCCTTCGCCGGTCTGGACAACTCAACCATTCTGTTAGTAGATAATAGTGCAACTTGCTGCTTTGTAGAAAATTCCCAATGTATTTCTCAATATCCTCGCTCAGTTTACCTTACATGTAAAAGGATGTTGGACGACATACTTCTCCGGGTGTCCATGTGGGGTCTTGGCATATTTGCCGTAGTATTTAATGGTTTAGTGTTTTACCTGCGATTCAGTGATAGGCAATCCAACAAAGTTCAAGCGTTGCTGATATCAAATCTGGCACTGTCAGACTTTTTGATGGGAGTGAATATGATATTGCTTGCATCTGGTGATGCATTTTATGCTGGTTACTTTCCTTCTTTTTCTGAACAGTGGCGGGAAGGTGTCGTCTGCAAGTTAGCTGCCATATTGTCCATACTGTCAAGTGAAGTCTCCGTATTTCTAATAACGTTGATCAGTTTCGACAGGTTTTTAGGCGTGAAGTACCCGCTTGGTGGTCACCGCTTGAGCCTAAAGGGTGCAAAAAACTGCTTGCTAGCGATTTGGTTCTTCGGAATTATAATCAGTGCGATTCCAGTTGCTTTCTCTGGATGGTTGCCGGGGATTTTCGAAGTTTCGGAAGTTTGTGTTGGCATACCAATAGTTAGACGACCTATAAGTTTTACAAATACGAGTGAAATTGAAATGCAATTGATCACTGAAATCGTAATGAAATATAGTATACACTTTACATTCTGATAGGGAGAGACCTTATGTAGTATATACTATATCAAATACACTTATTTCTGTACGTTCTGCTTTTGAAACTTCTAAAATCATAGGACACCAATTGGCAACATATTTCTCTCTGGTAGTTTTCATTGGCTTCAAACCCTATATGCTTGTTCCTTGTCTCCATCTTTTACATATTGATTTTCAAATTAGCCACTGAAACAGCTAAAAGAGCTGGACGAACTCAAAGTGAACGAACAGAAATTCGCATGGCTGTAAAGATGTCAGCTATTGTTCTAACAGACTTCCTCACCTGGGTTCCTCTATTGATTACTTGCATTCTTGCCCAGTGAATTTGTCAAGTTAACCCAGTTGTGTATGCCTGGACGGTAGCTTTCATTATACCGATTAATTCAGCTATTAATCCATTCCTTTATACCCTAATAACCCTTATGCAAGACATAAAGAATAAGAAAACAAATAGACATCGAAGGTCAAATATCATAGTGCGTTCGGTGCAACAGCTGAAAAAACGAAGTTAAAGAGTCAACCGTTCTGTTCGTTCTGTACAACAGCAGGATAAAACGAAGTTAAAGAGTCAACATTCGATATGTTTGTTAAATTAATAGTAACGGTTTACATTTATAATGCACTTCTATTGTATCTAGTTGGATGTATTGTTTAGTTTATTTATAAATACCCAAAGGAATATTATATTCTTTATTATTATATATTTGTATCAGGCTTTCCATTACTACAAAATATTGAATAGTTTCGGAAAGGTATCCGAATGACGTAACGCATACTGTTTTTATTTTGTAGACATTCTGGAATTTTTTCACGCTTTCATCGCTGAAGTTGTTTTTCAATATATCGATAGTGCATAAATGCATTTTGCTGATATCAGTTATCATTGGTAGGTGACATAGAGGATAGCTGTAGTTTTGTATACACGTCAATTCCAGAATTGAGTACCCGATAAATTCCAGTTGTCCCCCCACTAAGATTAGCTGTCCAAATGCTATTTAAAACTAAATTTGAAAAAAAAATTAGGCCTAAAATAAGGTTTGTTTGCCCTTTTCCGACCGACCCAAAATTTTGGAAATATTGGGTTTCCTTTTTAATTTTAAATTTTGCATTTTAAACAAAACATTCATATTAAAGGGGCTTTTGCTATATTGCAAGAAAAATTACACACTCGGGTTTATTTTGCTGATATGTTTAGGTTACATTTTCCTATTTTATCATTGAAGCAGTCACAATCACAACTGAATTTGATACCCCCTAGAACTTCATTATTGTGAATTTTATACCCCAAGAGGTTGTCCCACATTTGCAGCTATAGTTGCTTTTTTTTGGAACGAGCATTGGTCCCTGACCAAAATTCAAGAACCCCCCAGGAATTTTACTCCAAAATTCTTAAGTAATATTTTTTAAATAAAACGTGCATGCCCCCAAATATCTCTTAAAGCCTGTATAAATTAACTTAATAATGGGATTTTTAGATATAGAAAGTGATTGTAAACAAAGTATTTCGTCAAATATTTTTTAACTACGAATAAAAAAATATTTTGTGATATAAAAACGATTTTAACCTAAAATTTCAATAAAAAGTAGAAAAGTGACAAATATGAATTTTCCAATTTTAACACAACCCAAGGTGAAAATTTTGGTCCTGGGTGAAAATTTGGCGACATAACATACATTGTCATGGGTAAAAATATGGACTTCCCCCTAAAAAATATAAAGTCCCCATCCAATAGAATCGTTTAAGGTTTCCGAATTCTGCAGGGATGCTTGTTTTTATGTTGCATGAACTGGCAATATACTACCGGCTGCGGCAACATTGCCGGATCCGGCAGTCATAAAGAGATACGATGTCATTTCCAGGAAAGAAAAGGAGGGGGGGGGGTACCACCCCTTATTTTACTTTTTACACATCAGATTCCTATAAATTTGGTACTTAACCAAAAGAAGCTTTGCGTTTTCTCTTTCCATTGGTATCAAAATAAGTACCAACATTCCCAATATGATGTCATAAGTTAAGGAAAGAGTGAAAATACATGATATAGGGTGGAAAATTGATATTTTTCAATTTTACTCAAAAACATCACTAAACGCTCTGTGTAAAAAATAGTGATTTCCCATCATGTAAAGCCCAAAACTTTTTTCATGTTTTGGTGATATGACGTCACTTTGAAGTAGGCCTTAATTGCTGGGCATATTGGTACTATCAATGAAAAGAGTAGGATGATAGCTATCCATTGGTACCAAAATCAAGTGTCTGCTGTGGTATTCCCCCCCCCCGTTTTGCCATACTAGGCCGTGTGGTACTTCTCCCCCAACCCCAAAGGGGTACCCCCCCCACCATCCATCACTTTGGGAGCGTACCAAGTCAATTGCGGGCTCAGAAGGGGGAATGGTAAAGCAGAAAATATCTTGAAGGAGAATTAAACAATACTAATATATCTGTGAATACTAGTAGTCAAGCACTTACTCAGTTACCATGGTTACTGCATGAATTATTGTGTCTGTGAGCTGAAAACCTGAAATATGGCATTTTAAAGATTTTTTAAAACATTTTGAATCATATTTTGTTCGAACACACCCGCCCATACTCGAAAATCAAACCAATAATTGACAAACCTTGACATACGCGCAATTAATCGCCTAATTTTGTCCCTTTTCTGTAGTTTCCCTATTCCTTTGTACGTGCACGATCGGGTTCTTGGGTAGAGCAAAAGGGCCGCCGTGCAACTTCCGGTCTCCTCACGTTCGAGCGGCGACAGCCTATCCAGTGTGTAGAGATCAGTGTATGCAACCACACAGCAAAACATGGCGCTTCCGTTGTGTCTAACCACGTCACATCTGTCAATTTGGATGCTACATTTTAAGTTTGTACCAGAAATACATACTAGATACAAAGTATTCCATGCTAAAATTGGAAAAGGTATTGGTGGCTGCACCGTACAAATAGCCCTGGGCAGAATGTTGGTCGCGGTGAAACCATGTCCTTTCTCCGATATCCTGATCAAGTGTACAGAAGATAATGCCTAAATCCGCCTTATTTATTTAAAAAAAATCGACCAACCGACCCTCCCGATTTTCAGGCCAAAAGGTCAAACAACTTATTTCTTAGGTCTAATGAAACTACACCACTTTATTAATGCATTTCAGACATTTTACAGCAGTTCTTCCAGATATCATGTACGAAAGCAATACAACCCATGATTCTTTAGCCTTACGGCAGCAGTGTTAGTGGTGTATAACCTGTGAAACAGCAGTCAAAAACTCTTGTTTCCATTAGATTTCCGGACATATATGTGGACATGATATTCCACCCATGAAGTACAAAAATATAGCACAAAAACAGGACAGTAAACTGACACAAAAATATCGTGAATTTGGTAATGTACACGCAAATGACCTTGGCGATCTACAAAATAGCATGGCAGAATTTGGGTGCCGTCGTATTTCTTCAAAACAAAATCATCATCGAGGCTTGATACAATGATCTTAATGAGCTGGGCCATGATCTGCAACATCATCAAGAACAATCAAAGTACTGCACGTCTAGCCTAGCCTTAGCTTAGCCACCCCTAGGCTAGCCTAAAGTAACACATTATCCAAAATGGGTGTAAACTCTGGACCAAAATGGTCCTAAATATTGTAATTGAATTTACTGCCAGTCATATTCACAGATAGTTTTCCTTCCACATACAGATATTTTGCAAAGCTAAATAAGTTGTAATCTTATAGTTGTTATTTGTTAGAAAAATCCTGGAGTCACAATCAATTTTGAACTGAAAGGATTCGATTTCAATCAGGAGTGCTAGATGAATCTCAAGACAGTTGGTAAAACCGTATTGAGTCAGATTCTTAGAACATAATAATGATAATATTGGATGGCTTCTTTCGGGTGATACTGAATATATTGGATACTATATGAAAATATCGGATTCGCCAATATCGGATTCGCCGTTGGCTCATCCGATATTGGCTCATTATAGCATCCAAGATGGCTTCCGGTACTCTAAGATGGTTATAATGGATAACTTTATATAAACCTAGTATTGCAATGTTTTTGTATATCCCTGTAAGTCAATCAGATCAGTTTACCAAGTTAACAAGTTTATCAGTTTGTACCAGTTGGTAAAGATAAGAGGCTGCACATGGCACGTGCCTGATCTAGTTATGGTTTTGTGGTTTTGCAGCTATAAAATTGACAGTTAACCACACAGACATACATTATTTTCAGAGGCTAATATATTCAGCGCAATAACCATCTTTAAATGTGCAACGAGAAATTTTGGGGCACCCATATATTGTGTCATATGAAGTAATTCATATAGATAAGACCCCCAATAGATTTCTTACCATGTCTTTGGTTACAGAAATGCCTTGGAAGTGAAAACGAAATACGATTTCATTTGCTTAATTTCAATATTTCGTATTTGCTCCTATATGAAATTAGAAATTTCACAATTTTTGTACCAAATAAATATTTTTCAGCTTACTCCTTTCACATGGGGACATTTTTGATAAAAAGCTTCACATTGGTGCAAAAATCAGAATTTTCATATTTTTAGGGACACCTGTTATGTGAAATCTCATGTTGCACCTTTAAATGGAATTTTTGCAGTTTATCAGTGTCTGAATCGTTTAAAGGCTGACTCAATTCCCGAAGAGGGCATACAACCTTGTCCCACGATTCACCCCTTCGAAATTGAGATTTGGGTATCATTAGAATGCTCATATTTTTCTCATAACAAACAAATATTTTTAAAATTTTAGGCCTTTTTTTGCCCTATTCGTCACCGTTGTAGGTGGACTATGAGACCGGAGGACCATATCTCCCGTCACACCGGCCGTACCTGGGATCCCACGCCAATTTTAGCACTGCATACTATCCACCAATCACGTTGCGTACACTGTTAAAAAAATTCCATAAATTTACGGAAATTTCTGGCAGCAGTATTTCCAGACATTTTATGGGTAAATTTCCAGAAATTTCTGTCAATTAACGGAACTTTGACAGTAATTTTACAGACATTTGTCTCATATTATGGAAAAAATGAAGAATTTTTCCGTAATTTAAAATTACGAAACCAAAAAAAAAAAGGTCCGGAAATATTGCTGCCAGAATTTTTTGAAATATTTCCGTAAATTAACATTTTTTATGTTTTTTGTTTTTTATTTTTATTGTTTTCTAAAACAGATTTTACGGAAAATCTGTTTTCTTAATTTACGGAAATTTTTAACAGTGTAGGCACCCCCCCCCACACACACACACTGCCACAAGGCGCGCGCATTGGCCCATAGTTTTTCTGCAGGATCTTTTGATATCTTACTGATCCGTGGTGGTCTTTATACTTCAAATCTTTCTATGGGCTAACTTATTACTTTTATCAGAAAAGTTTTATGCTTCGAAATGATTGATTCATGATTATTAGGTGTTTTTATCTTCAACTTAGTTCGATATTTCACCAGTTCTTTAACTTTCAGAGATATGATCTCTCCCACACAACTTCATCAGGGCAATCAACACTACATTCTGTATATACATGGAAGTTAACGTTTTTTTTTAACTTGTTGCGAATAAAATGTCCTTTCATCCATCTTAAGCATCAACCAAACTGATACTTTCTGCTCCTTATTTTCTTTAACACTTAAAATATCTCGCAATCTCCTGTTACCGTATATTTTATAATACTTTCTTAAAGAGAAAGTCGCCATTGATACTTCCTTATGTTCTTTAATTATAATTGTCAACAACACAAATCTTTATATCACAATAATTGTTATAAAAAACGACTTATTTCTTACTGCTTTTTCTTGCCGCTCTCTTTACACAACTAGAATCTTATAGTCCTTACTTCATCTCCCCACTATTATATTTCCGTTAACCATTTGAAACGTGTGACAGACTCCTGAATATGTATTATTTTTCTGTATTATATTAAAGGTGCAACGAGAATTTCACATATCAGCTGTTCCTAAAAATCAAATTTACTATTTTTGCCCTGAATAAAGCTTTCCATCAAAAATAACCCCATCGGAAAGGATTGCTGAGAAATGTTTTTTTGGTACAAAAATTTGCAATTTCTAATTTCGTATAGGATCAAATACGAAATTCAGCCTATGTTTTATATTGAAATATAATCAAAGCGAATCACCTTTTTCCTCTCTTTTAAGGCCATTTCTGGTAGCCAAATAACAAGAAAGAATGTATGAGTGTGCTATTCTCTATGAAATTACATTATACACATATTTTGGGGTGCCTCAAAATCTCTCGTTGCACCTTTAATTAAATCATGTAAATTTAATCATATAAATTATTAGTGAGGAGAACTGGAAAATATGAAACTTGCAAGGTGTTGTGCAATAAGCATACTTTTCTGATTGACGTAGTTCTAAGTGGACTAGTGTGTGAAACTTCCGAGTCAAACATGTAACGAATAAATGTCCCCCGCCAATCTGAGACTCAAGAGGGAGCCCAGTTCTTATCATCGTCATTCTAAGACTGGACAGAGGTTCTTTTGTTTACCTCGAGGAATAAGAATTGCCACCTGTGATGAACCATAGCTTTGTGTAATTGCTATGTCAAACATATCAGGTGCAGGATGTTGAAGATGCGGACTTCCTTTAAACATGTTTCAGCGAACTGAGAAGATTGTGAAATTTCGACTTGCTTCGCTTGTTTTGTGTTGCATCATAGGAAATTTTGCTAAGGACTAATTCTGTTGCAAGTTTATTGTTTCTTTGCCAGTTGACAAAGGATTTCAGCGAGTGTAGACCTCTCAAACAGAAGGTTGAGAACTTTGCATAACATTGGATTATATAAAATGTTATGTTATTTAATACAATTCGGAAAGTTGTCAGAATTGTCAGAGCTGCTTAAAATTTGGTGCCTTTGGACAAACAAAGGTTAACATTAAAATTCCAGCAGATTTTTCTTCTGTACCAGTGGCTCGCCTTAAATGCCTGAGGTTAACCTGTATGGACAATGTTATACATCAAGATGCAGTTATACTTACAGTGAGTTCTTCAAGTCTACGAGTTTACCAAAATATCGCCCGGGTCGACCAAAAGAATTTTGCGATTTCGCGAAATAGTGAACTGTACAGCCAAGATTTGTGTCGGCAAGATTTATATGTTTGGACCTGATTCTACAAGAGAGTGGTGCGCACCAACAAAAACGTGGGAACTTTATAAAAAATTGAGGAGGTGTTGTGTGTTTAATTTGATTTTAAAGTGAGGTAAGGAAAAAAATATTGATAATAATTGGCATTGTTAATTGTGTATATTGGTGATTTAATTATGTATAAAAACATTACTTTGAATTTACATCTTGGTCAGTGCAATCTTCTTACAAATAGTCATTGTGAATTTGTTTTTTCTGAACCAAGGGAGGTTACTTTTCCGACCTTGAGTAAATTCTCGTAACAAAATTCATTCAACTGTTCATTTTAAGGGGAATCCTAAATATTTTAACGTCGGCTAATACAGTTCACATTTAAGTGCCAAACCAAAAGTATTTTCACCAAAGAAAATATTTTTTTTAGTAATGCCAGAATCATAGATATTGCCACATGGGTGTTGACCACATTTTTCTGATGTTACTAATGTTTATGAGACATAAGGATTGATAAAAAAAAACATCAGTTGCCTAAGTTGTAAGTACTTTGGTTATGGCGGCCATCTTTGATTTCAACATGGCTGCCATTTTCATTATATTTGCCACCATTTTGTAGCCTTGGATGTTGCTCAAACGAAATAACTATCAAAACATAATGACACAATGGCAGCCCATTTGAAATTCAAGATTTCTGCCCTCACATTCCGCACTTTCAAAATAGGCGGGGAAACAAGAATTTTCATGTTCATCGCCATGTGTAAAACATATATAGGTAGGTGGCACA
Source organism: Ophioderma brevispina (assembly GCA_023653785.1). NCBI lineage: Eukaryota > Metazoa > Echinodermata > Ophiuroidea > Amphilepidida > Ophiodermatidae > Ophioderma > Ophioderma brevispina. The sequence continues at coordinate 17,371 of JAMKCH010025821.1, forward strand.
GTCTAATCATGAATTTACACGGAATAATTATTGTGGTAATTTGCCCTCACTAGACCATGTCGTTGCGTTCAATGCATGCTACACTATGGTTTCTGATTTCTAAAAGCGCATGTAAATGGACCAATGATTTGTAACAGTGTAATCAAAGACTATAAGACAACCATCGGGATACTTTCGCAGTGCCGAGAAACGACTGCATCAACATCAAAAAAGTGTTAGACAAGGAGATATTTCTTCCACCTTCTTTATTAATCTGCGTTCACAATACATCTTGGGAGGTGCTCCACAGGATGGTTGGAAACTCAGGAATCTAAGATACGTTGATGACACCCGCACGTCGGAGATTCTTGCCCGAAATCATGCTCCAGGACCATGACCAGTCTTAGTATCTCATAAGGCAGCTATTCAAATTTTTCTACTTCAATCCACAACTCTGATGTTTTTATGATTCCAATCTCCAACTCTAAAATACAAATAAAATCATAAACTAAATTTTGTTCCTGGAGTGGGATTCGAACCCACGACCTTTAGATAACAAGACGAGCGCCCACAGACGCACGCCACGCAATCCGAGCCAGCAGGAAGTCGTTCTTTTGTAATACTTCAATATAAACATTAACGGAATAAAGCGCACACATAATAATGAATAGCGCCCCTATGAGACGAGTTGAAAATATATGCTCCTGGAGCATGATTTCGGGCCAAAATCTCCAAGAATCATGACGCCCATGGTGACACAGCAGAGTAAAGCCACGGTTTAGGGCAAATGTGATGGAGAAAAATACCGTCTTCTCGGATACCAAGGCAGCTGTACTCGGGAGATCGGAATTAAAGCAATATTAGCACATTTTTTTGAAAGGCGCCCCCAATTTTTCAAAAAAATTGAGATTTTTACACGGTTGCATTGGTAACTGGCTAGTAAACTATACCTGTGAATGGTTAAGCTCGAAAATGTCTGTGTCACAAACGAAGGAATTTTGTAATTAGAATAATTATTATCGGGATTCCGATAATAATTCAACGGCTGCTGGAAACGGCCTTTCAATGTGAAATAGCCGGGAAATAGCGCCATGTACGTGTCTACGCTCATCCATTAGTTGTTTATTGGTTCAGGCAAGTCAAGTTAGAGGTTATCTTCTCGAGGGGGCACTATTTCATCATGGACGGACATAAACGTAGCATTTCCAGCTCTGCTGTTAAGTCCAATCTGGGATTCCAATTCTAATTACAAAATCGCTTATTTTATGATAAATACGAATTTTTAGCATTCTCGTTCGCAGGTATAGTTTCCTAGACAATTACCAACGTAACTGTGCCAAATATCAACTTTTGAAAATTGGGGCGCTCTTCAAAAATGTGCCATTATTGCTAATTAGTTATAAGTTTTGAGTTTATTTCTTTAACTACATTAAACACTTCTACACTCCAACATATCCGAATTCATGCTCTATCTAGGGCATTTTTTTTTTTTTTTTTTTTTATTGGTAACTGGCTAGTAAACTATACCTGTGAATGGTTAAGCTCGAAAATGTCTGTGTCACAAACGAAGGAATTTTGTAATTAGAATAATTATTATCGGGATCCCGATAATAATTCAACGGCTGCTGGAAACGGCCTTTCAATGTGAAATAGCCGGGAAATAGCGCCATGTACGTGTCTACGCTCATCCATTAGTTGTTTATTGGTTCAGGCAAGTCAAGTTAGAGGTTATCTTCTCGAGGGGGCACTATTTCATCATGGACGGACATAAACGTAGCATTTCCAGCTCTGCTGTTAAGTCCAATCTGGGATTCCAATTCTAATTACAAAATCGCTTATTTTATGATAAATACGAATTTTTAGCATTCTCGTTCGCAGGTATAGTTTCCTAGACAATTACCAACGTAACTGTGCCAAATATCAACTTTTGAAAATTGGGGCGCTCTTCAAAAATGTGCCATTATTGCTTTAAGTGGTTTGGCCATGGTCAGATGAAAAAAAAGAGAAGTTTTCCTTTTTGGTTTGGGATGGGATCTGAATCTGAAGAAATACTTGAATACTTAAAATTGCTTGAAGCAACATCTAACCGAGAGGACGAAATGGCGCAGGATGAAAAAAAGACAAGAACTAAGATTAATATTACATTACACTAGGCATTACATAATGCAGTTTTGAAACTTTCAATGGTACTTGAATCTAAGATGGATGAAGGAAGGCTGTCCCATTCGGATATGGAACCATAAAGCCCTGTTTGCCTTGGAAACAATTTCATTTATATGTAACGACCATTTTAAGATATTTCTACGCTCAAGTACGGATGATGTGATACGTATTCTAGATATTCATTACCCATGCTTTACGTATATACAATTGGATTGCGTTTTGTGGTTATTCGTAACGTTTTACACTTAGCTAACTCATTTGCCATTTACACGACCATTCATAGAAGGATGGGGGGGGGGGGGTCTTTCTGCAATACTTCATCGTCATGGGATGATTTAATGACCCAAAACAAAAGACGGTCATCTGCAAAAAGACGAATGTGAGTCGAGATCCGCAGCAATATCATTAATATTATTAAAAACATGAACGGACCTAACACCGTCCCCTGAGGGACCCCCAGATAGAACTTGGGTCGGGATGGCTGATTCGCCGTCAACAACAACTTTTTGGGTTCGGGTTGTTAACCAATATTGCACCCATCTACAGATATTTCCCCTTATACCATATTAAATGGTCTAACTTGCGAAGTAGTCATTGGTGCGGGACGGTGTCAAAGGCTTTTTGGAAATCGGGTATTTGGAGGTCGGTTTGGAGCTTATGGTCAAGATTCCGGGCAAGGTCTTCTATAGTGATAATTAATTGTGACTCACAACTATGTTTGTCCTGAAGCCATGTTGGAAGTGAGATAGGATATTATATTTTTCCAAGTGACACATTATATGATGAAAGAGAATTTGTTCCATGAGCTTGCATGTTACAGAGGCGAGGGACACTGGGCTGTAATTTGCTGGGTTATCTTTGGGTCCCTTCTTAAATATGGCTGATATATTGGCGGTAAGCCAGTCACTAGGTACATCACCGGTTTCTAAAGATTGATTGAAAATATGTGTGATTATTGGAGCCAGTTCTTGATTTAACTCTTTAAGAATGTGTGACGATACACCATCAGGCCCACACGTTTTCTAGGGGTTTACTTCTTCAAGAAGCTTTCTTACACCTTCTATATCTATAGTAAGGTTTTCTATTGTGGGTATATTCGAAAGGTCTTCTTTGGTTGCTTAATGCCTCTGCTTTTCCTTTGCTACTAGCGATTTCGATTTTTTTTTTTTGATTTCCTCGAACATTTAGGAGTCGCAACTCCACAAAATGTCCGTCTGAGTTAAGTTAATGTGGACCAGAATCTTTTCCCAACTGTTGCAGCACCTGTACGGGGAGATTCAGCAACTTACCCTCTTAGATAATCATTTTTAGACTTTTACAATTCTTTGTGCTGCTGGGATTTGCAGCTGGGATTCTGAAAATTGACCTCGAAAAATATACCAACTATTGACGAAAATGAAGCTTCAAAATATGCTGGATTCAAAAGAAAATCTGTTCAAAATTTAACCTAAATGTTGATGAAAATATTTTGTATAAAACAGGAAAAATGTGGGTGGCTTAGAATGTTGTAACAACCCCTGTCACAAGAAGTATTTTAATGCCAGCGTGCTATCCTTTGTTTGGCCATGTTTATATCGTAAAAAGTGTTCACTGCCGAGTTTGCTTAAAATTGCAAACTAGAATAAACAGAATACCCCTAATATTTCAAAATGGCCCAATTATAACGCCTCATAGAGAAGAATGAGCACGTTATAATAAGTACTCAAAGGGGTTCTTGTGCGCAATAAGGGTTAAACGTGCGCATCGCCATCGCCTTAAGTTGCGTCAGCATTAGAAATAGCGTAGTGGCTTTGAAAGTGATGAACATCAATCCTTATTGATTTGGGGCTGAACCCAATGCCACAAAATTATATATAGCTAGGAACCAAGGATTGTTTTCATGGATCTACAGTCAAATGTTGAATAATTTGGACACATTGCAAGAAGATAAAAAGACTGCTTGCCAATATTTTTCTGTAAGGCAGAATGAGATGTCATTCCGCTAGTCGGTATAAGGTCATTCTGCAATGTAGAATGAGAGGTTACTCTGCACAGTAGAAAGAGGCGACTAGAAAACCGGGAAAACCGAAAAACAAGTACTGACGGAATCCAATTCATCGTCGATTTCCCCCCCTTAAGGCTCAGTCAAATAACCGAATATTTGCTAGAAAACTCCTTCCAGACTGCTCAAGACTCGTGAGCATTATTTCATGTGGAGTTTAGGCAAGGTCTGGGAATGTCCCTGTTACAGTTCTGCAGTCTGGTGTGGTCGGGAGAAAGCCACGTGACACATTTAGGCTCAGTCACATAGTCAATTATTTGTTTGAATACCACTTGCAGACTGCTCAGACTGGTGCTGATTGGCTCTTTTTTCGAAAATCGTTCTTCTTTGTTTCAGTGTAGTTTGCAAGGCTGGGACTGTCCTGTACAGTCTTCTCCCGTCTTGTGCGGTCGAGACGCCACGATTTTTCTTGCGCCTAAATAAAATCTCGGCAATGGTTCATCAATCATCAGTGGTCATTGGTATAAACAATAGAACAGAAGGTGTAACCTGATTTACCGTGCGTAAAATTATTATTATAGTCGATTCGCGTTGATACGTTCGTTCGTCCCCCTGGAGTTTTTGACCTATTCAATTAAGTCGGAGAGGAGTCAACCTAGCTCTACCGGGAAAATGAAAGAATTCAAATGCACGTGCCACACCGGATTATCTTGGAGGACACTCCAGTCATTTAACTCACTCACCTGCCACTGAATACAATTTCATTCATGTATGGAAACGCACTATAGTGTATTTCAGGACTTAACATTGCTCACAATAACATGATTACAGAAGTCCCTGCTCCTCATTGAATTTTTCACCTCCGCAAGAATGGTACGGGGTCACATATCAGATGAATCGAGTATAAACCCGTTGTCTGTTGAGTAAAATTTTATAAGTCACAGATATAGCAAAGTATATTTCACCCAACTATATGTAAGGTTTAGTAACTTTGGAAAAAAATTTTAACCTCAGCAGATGAGGGTCATTATTTTTCTTGTTATTATTATTGACTAGACCTTAGAGTAAATTATTTGGTACCCCTACCGAAGTCCGAATTTACCTAAGTCCGAAAAGATTATCCTATTGATTAGGCTATCACTTGACGATTTGTTTAGGTGCTTGTAAAACGTACGTGTCAGTTTAATAATAAGTGATTTTACTTTAGACAAATAGATAAGGCTTTTTGATACACTAAAGAAATTGACAAATTCAATAAAAATGTGGGTATTTTTCAGTAAAAATTAAAAAAACATACATTTGGAAAGTTTAGAAGTTTAAAATGCCATGGAAAGTTTAAAATTACTTTTGTAAAGGCCCAAAACAAAACAAAATAACACAAGCATTGGTTTTGGAGAAAAAGTTTGGATATTGGCATTTTTTTAATAATCTCAATTGTTTTAAAATTAAAAAAAATTCTGTTAAAAATATAGCATTTTTACAAATACAATACTCATCACAGTCAGCAAATGCCTGTTTAAAATCGATAGTATACTTCCGCATTTGCTGTCATTAATTGGTTAAGTATAGCAAAGTTCGCCTTCGGATTTAAACAAATTCGGACTTCGGTAGGAATGCGAATTATTTTTCTTCTTATTATTATTGACTAGACCTTAGAGTAAATTATTTGTCTTGTTATTATTATTGACTAGACCTTAGAGTAAATTATATCGAGTCAACTATCCCCTTAGGTCGTTTAAACTTGGAATTCCCGACTGGCTACCTAGTTTTTTAATACTTCTATAACCCAATTTTATGCACTAGTGGCGATTATTGATTGTTAACTATTTATGGTTTCAAGCACGGAAGTTCATAAATTGTTACGAAGTGCTCCTTCTAAACGAAACGTCTCAATATATGCACGAAGCCTGGACCAACTCCTCCTCATTTTTAATTTTAAAAAGGCAAACCGCAATGGTGTTCTGGAGATTCTCACTTGGCCCCCTGTGGAACGACCGTACCAACAGCACAAGCTGTCAAGTAGAAAATATGCAAAAAAAAAAAAAAAAACTCATTGAATGAAAGACTCCATTGAATAGCTATAATTTGTTCTAACTAATCCAGCTGAGGCAATTAACAAAAACCTACAAACCTCACATACACACGGCACCCATCCGATACCCACCCCATTTGCTCCCGGGTAAGGATACTAAGTCCGCCTGGAGCCATAGTCTGGACTCTATAGACTGCAACGGAACAAAGCGTTGCGACTTAATTGAGTGCAGTTCTTTACAGTTGAAGGTGTACGGCTGGCAGCAAACTTTGGAAAAAGCTTCATATTAACTTCGTCATGCGCTTCACTGGCAACCTTCAAATCACAGTTCAAAGTTATTTCTTTGATTTGTAAATTGTTTTCTCCTTGTTTCTTTTGTAAGGGGTTCTGATACTTAGGCTGGTCCTTTGTAAAGGCCCTAAAATCACCTGTGTAGTGACTATGGTCCGGCGTACTAGAAAACTTCTACCACCGTCCTCTACTAACCCGTCCTTGTAATCATTTACCATCCCGATACATCACCAATTAATAGCCTTTTTACCTCCATTCATCTAGGCTTCGTCAGCGTCCAGTACGTTTTGTTAAAAAATACAGCGTTTTCCTTCGGTTTTTTGGAATGGGGACATAAAGTATAAACATTCACCTATAACTATAACTATCACCTTTGATCCTGCATTACCTCATTTTGATATTTTATGTTTGCCCGATGTATCCGGATTATTTTCACCTTTCACCACGTTTCAGCTGAATCAACAAACTGGGAAAATATGGCTAATTAGCTGTGATCATATGACCAATAAGCAAATGCGATCAAATGGTAGAGTTCAATTTTTTCTAATTCTACCATATATGATGTGATATTGTACTACTGAGGGGTGTATACGGTTATATAATCTGACTAACCATTATATTGAAATATTCAAAATAATAGCGATCCGATATATCCTTACATCACGCCGATAAAATCCTCCATTCATATCTTATAGAATCCTACTTCGCGAAATGTTACTCACATATCGCGGCCAACGTACGCCTATAACATTATTCGTACGTTTGAAATGATCGTTAATATCGGCAAGTACGTTGAAATGTTTTGAAGAAGCCACACATCGGACTGTCGATATAACGAATTGCGTACAGTTGTCGTGCGTTAGTTGTGCGTATTGAACTTAATTCGTCCGCTAGTCGTACGCTGTTCAATCGTTGATGTACGGTAGCCATCAGGTGATGTGGTATGGCGTTGGCGACTAACGTATCACTGCCAAAGATCGGACGGTATTTGAACGTATACTTGATGCCGAAAACATAACGGACCAAAACACATAGACTAACGCATGTTCTACAGTAGTCAGGAGGAAGTGTGGGCACAGGGTGGAAATCAGTACAGAACTTTTTTCTATTGATCGATTTTGTCACGATGACCTAAGCTAATAATTTCTGGAGGGTGTGCAAAATTTCGTGCAGTGTAATTTTCCTAGAAATCCAATATGGCCGCTATCAATTCTCAAATTCATTCAAATGGCTATAATTTTATGAATAGATCCGGTTTTAAAGCAATAGGATCTTTTGGCGGGTCTTTGACGTTATTGATCCAACATTAACCACAAATCCAATATAGCCACCACCCTAAAACCAATATGCCCGAAATCATTAATTTGACCATACTACATCAAGTATTTGTAATAGAGACATAATTCTGGGCTCGATAACCCGGAGGAACTCATATCTGACATTTCAAGTGTTTAAAAAGCTTATCCGACAAGATGGCAAATCATATGACTGCTTTTAAGATCTTTAAAAACTAAATTGTCATATATTCCTAATATATTGGCCGTCATTTTGAATTTAAGCATGTTGTCAAAACAAATATACCATACACGAGTTATTAATGCTCCAAGACTACATTCATACTTACTTTAAACTTTAATACTCATTTTGGGTGTTTTACCAAATACAATACAGATGTAATCGTAATTTATAGGTTTTAAAGAAGGTAAAACGCAGCCACATTGGCCCACCATTTTAACATTTTTGCATGTTAAAAGAAACCACATTCCAGATAAGAATGTCAAATGGGTCACTACTTATCCCATACCCTTAAATTTACACCTTATAAGAATAATTAGTTTGATTTAAACATATTATAAACATATATGTAGGTTTTAATAATTTTTTTTTATCGGCACTGTTAGGCTGCCATGTTTACTTTGAAATGTCCATACAGAGAAATGCCATTTAGGGTTTCTAGTGGGATCAATACATGTATGATCATAATGTAAAGCAAAAGCATGCATCTAGACACTGGAATCAAGCCTCTAAACTGCCATAAATGTGCAGAACACTTGACGTGTCCTGTTGCGTTGGAATCATTCTAGAGGGTTAACATAACTTGCACAGAGTGTGATCAATGTAACAGATTTTGAACACCTGCCGAACATGTTTAGGTGTTAGTATGAATTCAAGTAGCGTAAATAGGTAATAATGTCGAGTCAGTTAAGATCATTTAAATGATTTCGAGAGATATTTGACTTTTTGAGGGCACCATGTTTGATTTTTGTGGGCAATGCAATAATGATAAAATTATCATTACCAACACTTTTCGTGCTTAAAACAACCGGAGTACCGAGAGATATTTTTCTCTATCGGAAATACTTAAGGATTATTAGTGATTTGGACATGGTAGCAGCCATATTGGATTTTCAAAAATGGCACTGTAACAAATTTTGCACACCCTCCCCAAAATTATTGGCTAGTCCTGATGACAAAAATATATCAATAGGAAAAAGTCTGTACTCCATTCCATCCTTCAGGCTTGTGCCTAGACTTCCACCTGACTACGTATGAAACGCACAGAACGGCTGATACCTTCCATTTAAAAGAATGTCCTAACGCATCACTGCCGAAAGTAAAGGATAGAAATAGGTAGTGAACGAACTGTCGAGGTCATACAAAAAGGCCGGCTCTTGGCATACCTCATCAGTAGGCCCACTAGTCGGACCGTAGGCCCGACCTGTGATCCGATAGACAAGAGAATGTAAACTGTCAGGCACGGACCTTTAACGCTCTCTGCGACGTTTGACCTATGTTGACTATACGTTTTGTGGCTTAACTCCATCATCATGCATTCATTTGGTACGGTACAAATCCGGTTCTCATTCGGGTATTGTTCGGTGACGCTCGCAAACTGAACTTTACTAGTACGTTCCCTATCAGCTAGACCCTCCCTCGGGTCCACGGTGATGAACGCTAAGCGACTGAAAATGACACTAGACTCTCAACCCTATCCGGGGACCCTCCGAATCTGTAAGGAAACCGTCCTCCAATCTCCCCCGAGGGAGGAAGTACTCCGCCACAAACATTCAGTCACACCACAGGGTTCTGGTATACTCGCACGGTCTCTCGACGTGCCGTGTGTTTTCATAAATAAGCGACACTACTTACCAGACCCAGCAGTGTGACGGCTTATTTTTGCGCAGGAGATTTAAACGGGCCCTGGAAACTGACTGAGCGGCTGTTGACATCCACCTGGGCCATGGGGGGTTGTCGCACGCGCCCATGTGGTGGTTTGGCTTAGGCAGGTGTGTGGCCTCCCAAGTCACGATTTCTCGGTTAATGTTTGTATTTACTATGATGATGCTTTTGATTGAAACTCTAATCAAATATAAGAGTACTAGTCGTGTTATTATTATTATTATTATCACTGAATCAAGTATCCGGAAACCCTTGTCGGTGTATCATATTTATTGCTCATATTACTATACGGTCCAAAATCATTTTTTTGATAGTTTGGTCACTAATTGAATAAAGATCTCCATTCTAAATTTTATTTGCTTTCATAACCTGCGCCTCATGCATCTTAAATAATGGATCTTAATAAGACAATTTTATCATGCTCGTATCGAAAATCCTCAATATCTATTCTACTAAAACAGATCTGCCTGTCCTGCAGTCCGGCTATGCAATTCGTTTATATTATTTTGACATATCGCTGACAACCGGTGGAAAGGGGGGGGCACTCACATATAAATGGATATGGGTGTTAGCTCGTGCTTCCAACCCAAGGGCATTCGTTACAGAGGACTGAAAACACTCGGGGCCTTTGGGTGAGAGATAGCCAATTACCCCCAAAATATGGGTGTTTCCGCGTGACAAATATCAAAATTTTCCCGAATGGGGTCTTTGGGAAAGCGATTTTATTTTCGCCAAATAGGGAGGTCTTTGGGTGACAGTGGAAAATTTTCACAAAATATGAGTCTTGGGTGAAATTTAAAAAATATGGGTGTTTGGGTGACAAGGAAAGGGGTCTAAACAGCCTAGCCTACACACTCGTCCGCTTCCAAGGTGGGAGTGTTGGGGGGGGGGGCTAATGGCTAAATATTTAGCAGGAAGGTAAGGGGAGGACAATCTGATGTTTGTTATCAGGGTTTTTAGGATGCCCCAAAAGGTCAAAGATCATCTAGAGGTCCAATTTGCAATATAACTACTGACCTGGGCCCAGAACAAGTCTGTGGTCACAGGTCACAACACACATAGGTCGAAGGTCACCCATTTGGAGATCACTAGTTGGGTACTATTTTTCGGCAAAATTACCCTTAGAAATGGGTTTACGGTTTTCAGCTCGGCAGTGGTCTGACACCTGGGAGTGGGAGAATTTCCCCCTGACGCAGTGGCGTACATGCCTTCCGCTCTGAGGGGGCAATTTCCCAGTCTTGGGAAATTTTCTCCCTGCTCAGGGGGGTCAAAGGCCAATTTTTTCCCGTTCAGAGGGCTAAAAAAACCGGCTGATTAGCATGATTTTTTGCAATCTTTTTTCCCCCGGCCAAAGTCGTCGGGTGCCCCCGCCCCCCCCCCCCCTGCCCCCCCGCTGTTACGACGCCACTGCAGACGCGGAACGTGCTTTTACGGGCGCAGCGAGCTGTAGGTTACCTATTTATTTTCAAATGATGCAAAGCCCATCCTCAATAGGAAAATACTAACAACCAACCACCACAAACAAACCAACATAAAACGAGGAAGAAATCACAAGTCCAATTTCTGATTTCTCACTTCTCCTTCCCCGTCTTTTTTATTTAATTGTTATTGTTTATTTTCCAATACTTGGGCAACTCTGATAGGGGCTCTGGAAACAATATATTTACACATAAATATATCACAAAGCACGAAGTGGTGAAAACTGTATCTGCATATTCATGCACTGTCAAAACTATTAAAGTGCTATTCATTAGCTCGGTAAGGTAATCGATAAATGATACCTATAAGTCGCGTGCCATTGATACCCACCCTGTTGTGGTCTATCCATGTCCCGGATTAGCATTCAAATTTAACCGAGATGTGCGCAAGTAAGGCGGGTCACGTTACTTGTGAGTGCATACTGCTGGAGACAGTTGCCCTACGATTCGTACAGTCTCGCGGCTACTCCCTACCTGTGTTAATTCCAGAGCCCTTTGCATCACGTTCCTTTTGACAAAGTTGGTTGGCGGGGATGGTAAGTTGAAAAGTCCTCAATTTTTAGTTTTAGCATTATCTTTAACCAGTTGCGCTCTAAACCGAGACAGAGCGAGATGGGGTACAGTCTACTATTCAGCAGTCCGTTCGTTCATCGTACGTTCCTTACGTTCCGTGTATTCGTTTAATACACAACCCATTTCATTGCCGGATTCCTGGCTCTCGTCAAGATATCTATTTTTCAATTCGTTGATGTCCGTTGATATAATACCAAAACTTATAAAACCTGTACAAATGAGTTTTTTTTTTTTTAATTCAATAACGTGCAACAACTTTACAGGCATACTTACTGCCCTCACGCGCACAAAAATAAGGACTGTACAAAATGGTATAGTAGTTTGCTAATATATGTATATTGGTTCTTGTAGAGCAGGTATAGACATCAAAATGAATTACAAATTGTATGCTGTAGAAGCAGGGTCGTGAAACAGTTTGTTCCAATTTGACGCATTTCGAAAACGATTTGCCCCTAATTTTCAGACGATAAACCGGACCTCATTTATATTGCGCATTAGGCCTTGTCTTATGCCCCTTCAAAGTTGTATGAGTTTCAGTTGAAAACCTCTGGAAAGTGCTTTTCTTGGGGGAGGAGGAGTTCCATGGAAACCCCTAAGGCATGCACCAACGTGACTGAAAACACCTTAGGGACTTAAGTGTTAAATATTTCGAGATAAAAAAAGTAAATTTGGAGCACACTCTACTCGAAAATGTACTAGTTTCCTGTTTCAAATATCAAGAGAACAAAGAGTACATTTCGAGCATGTTCTATACTTGAAATGTAATTGAAAAGTACTCCTTCGTTTTGAATTTGTGGTACTGTCTTTAGAAATAAAAGGATATTTTAAGCATATCGTCCATGGGCAGGAAAAACCTCCTATGTGCCCTTGAACACGTTTAAAGGAAATCTCCTATGTAACCTATATTATAGGATTGCTTTAAACATGTTCAAGGGCCAGAAACACATAGGAGGTTTTTCCTGCCCAGCGACGATATTGTACTCGAAATGTACTTAACTCAAAAAAGTGTACTCGATATGTGTTCAAAAAGTAAGTTTCTAGCGCATTCTCGAAATGCACTCGATATAAACACTGTAATCGAAACGTCCTCAAAACTACTATTTTGTGGTTGCAAATTTGGACATCGAGAATGGCTAAAGAAAAAAGTACATTTAGAGGCATTGTAGTCAAAATGTACTCGGTCATAACACTGTACGCGATCCATGATATAATGATCTAACTAGGTGGAAGGAAGCGGGTTGAAGAGTTCTCGATTGGATTAGATTTTGGGCGTATTTTGGATAAATTAGGTGTTTAAATGAGCTCATTAATACGCAAAATTGCTATATCTTTGAACGGTATATCCGATACGCAAATTCCTTCGCTACATGAAAGCCTAATATCATGGTTCGCATCTTTTTTCCAATTTGCAAGTGCGTGATATATGCGGGTTAAGTATGGAAATGAGCTAATTAAATACGCATAATTGCTGTATCGCTAAAATGGTACATCGGATATGCAAAATTCCTACATGAAACACTAGTATATATATGCCATACATCTTTTGTGTGAATCATAATTGGATCAAAGTGCATATGAGCTAATTAAAGGGGCATTCTTTGATGCAATTGATCTAATTAAATTTGCTGTATCGCTAAATATTGGATATGCAAAACTCCTTTGCTACATGAAATACTACTATGCCATACATCTTTTGTGCGAATCATAATTCGGGTCAAAGGGCATGTGGGCCAAATAAAGGGGCATTCTTTGATTTTTTTTGTCAAAATGCAACTGCCAATATCTGGATTATGGAATTCCATATATAATACTCTTATGGTTGTTTTAGAGGTTTTTAATTTTTTGTGATTTATAGATGGAGTTCATCAGTGAATTACATTTTTTCGAGTTATTTTTTGGTGAGTTATGGACGGAGTCGAGGTTTTTGGTGAGGTAAAGGACGATTCCATCATTTACAATTTAAAGGATTATCCCTGTATTAAAAAAAATAAAGGGAAAGGGCTATTCATCCATAATACCAATTAAAGGGCCATTCCTCCTTTTGCCAATTAAAGGGCAATTCTTCCATTATGCGATTTTCAAAAAAATTCTGAAAGAGGGTTAAGCTTACAAATTGAATTAAACGGTTTATGCGAATTTTAAAAGTTTTCTGAGAAAAAAATCCTTGCAAAATGTCTGACATTGATTTTAGGGGGGTCAAGACAAGGTTAATTTGGACTTTTTGCTTTTTGCTATATCTCTTCCAATAAAGCTGATATAAGTATAAGATTGTACACAAGGGTAGTGTTTAAGATAAGCTTTTTGACTTATGGGCCCCCAAAGTATGGTCCGAGTGGTTTTTGGGCCATTTTTGACACCCTGTTATTTTAAATTGGGGCAAGGTGCATTGCTTATGTTCACATATTTGCAATCTGCAGCAAAAGGTTATCCAGAATGCCAAGTTGGAAGGATCTGAGGGGTGTAGGTCTAATATTGGGATTTCTTGACCGCCCTCCCTGGTATTTTACGCGTCATTTCATAGATATTATAAGCGAAAATACATTCCATAAAAAAATCCAATATTTTTCAGGATTTTTTTTAAAATCCCCATTTAATTCAATACCCATTTAATTCAATTTGTCAGCTTAATCTTTGAAAGTGCTCCTCCTCAAATGATGCGAAAAATACATTCTCATCAAAAAACAAAAAATCAGACATTTTTTCGCATAATGCCCCTTTAATAAAAATCGCATAATGTCCCTTTAGTTCATTTTGTAAACTTAACCCTTGAGGGCGCTCTTCCTCAAATGATGCGATAAATACATCCCCATCAAAAAATCAAAGGAAAAAAATCAGATCAGAAAAATAGGGGCCTAAATGCTTCTTTAATTCAATTCGCCAGCTTAACACTGGAGGGCGCTCTTCTTCAAATGACGCACAGAAATCCCATAAGCGCTAAGTCTAAAGATTTTGGTAACCGTACGGAAGTGCAAAACTCGATTATGTGCCTCTATCAAAAACGCTGATTATTTAGGCCATCGACCAAGTGTGAAAAGTCAGGGTGCAGATTTACGGTTTCATCGTGCTTTAGCAATAATGATAACCCCTATTCCACGTGTGCCACCATGCAACCTGACAGCCTAGCCCTCTCACTTAAGTTATCAAAATGGAGATTTTGGTGTCAGATTATATGTTTCATAAAACCAGTTATTATTAGGCTCGAGAAATGTTCATCACTTTAGGTTACACACCTACTAATCACTTATACAACAGTAGTCTATGGGAAAAATGGCAACTTTGAGCATGTTTCTTTCACATTTAAAACTCTCACAGAGGAAAAACAACAACATCACCCCAAAGGAACAAGATGAAATCACCAATAACCAAATTTTGAACATATGATGACCAGAGAAATTTTTAGTTACGAATCACCAAACTTGCCCGATGTCAGACCGGCAACCTAAGATTCTCTATAGTCGCCAAAGCTAAGTAATGCAAATGCGATGAAAATTGATGACAGAGGAGTAATTTTCCTCAAAATCACTGTCCAAATGCCGCTTAGTTTGAGAAAATATACCAGTCTACCATGTCAATCATGAAATTTCATCACTTTCGTAATATAACTAGTCTTTTCAGACATTTTAAAGCACTTTTTCCAGATGGCAATGCAAGAAAGTAGTCCACCCAAGATTTTTTGATCCTTACGGCAGCCAGGTTAGTGGTGTAATACCTATATAAGGACAATGACTCTGAAACTAGTTTAAAATGTCATGAATCTAGACATTGACATCTTTGCATCACATTTCATTCAAAAATTACCTTTAGAACTCCATTATGATGACAGGTTGGCTACTTGCTTCAGACCCTCCAAATTCATGTTGTGTTGTAGAAAGGTACTGGTTATCCACTGATATCTGTGGAAATGTCGAAGGGAATAAAACATTTTTTTTTTTGTACTGCAGTAGAAATATGCATTAAATATAAATAAAATATGGATAAATATTTTGAGGAAAAACAGTTCTAACTGTCCTTTTGTCATTTAACTACATAGACTCCATAGGAGATCCTGATGAAGGGAGCCCTCATTGACAAGAAATCTGAATATGCATGCACAAAGCTTAATCTTGATCAAGATACGGGGGGTCAATGTACTTTTTTTACTAGAAAACATGGCCTTTGCAGCCAGGCAGTGGTAACCAGGATGTGTTCAGCTAGCAGCGAGTCAGCAATTAAACCCGTGGGGGGGGGGGGGGAGAGGACTCACATGAAATGGATGGCACACTCCAACCCAAGGGCATTCGGTGACTGTAAACATGCAAAAATATGGGGTCTTTGGGTGACAGATAGCCAAAATGCCCATAATAGAGGTTATTGGGGCACAAATTTGCTAAAGTTTAAAATCAAGGGGTCCTTGGTGAGATTTTGGTCAAATTTTCTAAAAAGGAGGTGTCTTGTGTGAAAATATTCCCAAAAATAACGGTCTTTGGGTGGAAAGTGGCAAAATTGTCAAAAAATATGACATTTTTGGGTGACGATGATGCTTAAAACAGCCGGGTTCCTAACAGCCTTATATGTGCATTACCTCCACAATGTGAGTGCCCCCCCCCCCCCCATGCCATGGTCTGGACAAGCAAAAACAAGCTAATCTTTTACTAGTTTTCATTCGTATTTTGGTCGTGACAGATAGCTTTTGCTAGTCTGAAGGGTAGGCCTACTCCACTCTAGCTCCACTTATCAGTAAAATAACTCTAACAAAACACTGGGGCATTCTATGCATGTGCTCGGGATGAATTTAGTATTCTGCCACACGGTCCACACATTGCAGTTAAACCGTTGAGGCTGCCGAATTCATCACTGAGTGGTGGCACATACCAAATGTCATAAAAATCATCTATTGAGCTCACCACCGTAATGTACGTCCCAATGCACATGCATGTACTGCTTAAATGAAACAATCAAATCTTTTCAGGGACAACAGTTACTTACATATTGATTCAATTAAAAGTCTGAGGTTGAAAGGTCAAAAACTTCAGAAAAAAATGAGACGACCTATGATAACTGCTGTCTCTATAGGTCTACACACCACTAAACTCCCTTATACACAGTAGTCTATGGGAAAAATGGCACTTTGAGCATGTTTCTTTCACATTTAACAATCTAACAGAGGAAAAACAAAACATCCCCCAAAGTACAAGCTGAAATCACCAAATAACCAAATTTTGAACATATGAGGACCAGAAATTTTAGTCCGAATCACCAAACGTGAACGATGTCAGACCGGCAACCTAAATCTCTATAGTCGCCAAAGCTAGTTAAAGTTGCTAATCGATGTGATATTGATGACCGCGGAGTAAATTACCTCAAAATCACTGTCCAAATGCCGCTTAGTTTGAGAAAATATACCAGTCTACATGTCAATCATGAAATTTCCTCACTTCTTAATATAACTAGTGCATTTTCAGACATTTTAAAGCCTTTTCCAGATGCCTGCAAGAACGTAGTCCCCCCAAGATTTTTGATCCTTACGGCAAGCCAGGTTAGTGGTGTAACACCGTTAGGTGGTTTGTGTAGAAAGAGATCCTTATATGAGGTGATCAACACGAGAAAAGGGACGACATAAGTGTCAATAAGATTGAGATTAGGACGAGATAAGGGCCGACATAAGTGTCAGGAGATGAAATACAGGACGAGATAGGGAGACATCATGTCAAGAGGAGATAAAAGACGAGATAAGGGACGGTTTAAGTGTCAAAATGATGAGATACAGGACGAGTATAAGGACCTACGTAAGTGTCAGATGAATGAGATACAGGATGAGATAAGGGACTAGATAGTGTCAAGCTGACAGATAAGGGCGGAAAGGGACTACATAAGTGTCAAGGTGATGAGATACAGGACGATATAATGGACTAGATACGTGACAGATGATGAGAAAAAGGACGAATAAGGGACGACATGTGTCAAGTGATGAGATACAGACGAGATTACGTACTAGATAAGTGTCAAGATGATGAGGTAAGGGACGAGATAAGGTACGCGGCAATAAGTGTCAAGATGATGACATAAGGGACGAAAGGGACGAGAATAAGTGTTCAAGATATGAGATACTACTGAGGATAGGGACGACTTAAGTGTCAAGTTATTGAATACAGGAACGAGATTAAGGACAAGATAATTGACCGATGATGAGAAAATGACGAAATAAGGACGACATGTGGCAAATGATGAATACAGGACTAGATTACGGACTAGATAAGTGTCAAGATGATGGAGTTAAGGGGACGAGATAAGGGACAGCAATAAGTGTAAAGATGATGCTATACAGGACGAGATAAGGGGCGAGCATAAGTGTCAAGATGATGAGAAGAGGACGAGATAATGGGACGAGATAAGTGTCAAGATGATGAGAAACAGGACGAATAAGGGACGAGATAGTGGTCAAGATGAATTAGATAAGGGACGATATAATACTAGTAAGTGTCAAGATGATTAGAAAAAGGACGAATAAGGGACGGACATGTTTGTCAAGATGATTAGATACAGGACGAGATTCGGACTAGATAAGTGTCAAGATGATAGGTAAGGGACGAAGATTACAGGACAGATAAGTGTCAAGAGATGAAGATACAGGCCGATATAAGGTAGGTTAAGTGTCAAGAGATGAGATAAAGGGCGATATAAGGACAGATAAGTGTCAAGATGATGGCTACAGGCGAGATAAGGACGAGATAATGTTCAAGCATGAGAGCATATAGAGGACGAGAAAAGGGACGAGATAAGTGTCAGATGATGAGATACAGGGCGAGATAAGTGTCAAGATCTGATAGGAAGGGACGAGATCAGGGAACGAGATAATGTCAAGATGATGATATACAGACAGTATAAGGGACGAGTTTAGTGTCAAGATTAACGAGATACGGTAGGCCTACGACACAAGGGACAACATATTCGAACTATGACAACTTATGTGTCCCTTATCTCGGCGTTAACTCAGCATTTTGACACTTATGTCGTCCCTTATTTCGTTCCTTATCCCATCATCTTGGAACATTATGTGTCCCTTAACTCGTCAATTACATTTATGTTGTCCCTTTATGTGTCCCGTATTCCTTCATCTTGACATATCTCAGTCAAAAAAAAAGATAAGAAAAACAACTAGACGCCACAGTTGAGGTTAGTGCCGGGGATTAGCGAGGGAGACTGATTGTTGGCCAAAAACTACCGCATTTATTTATTTATTTGAACAACGCTTTTTAAACCACAAAACGGCAAACGTTTAGTAAAAAATTCAAACATATGAACAGAATATTTTGAAAGTAGGAGATAGGATTGTAGGGAAATAACTCTCTTCACGGGTTTGACACTTGTAGTACAACAATAGTTGGTAAATGTGTGCACCTCCTTGGATGGGTGAAGGGTGCGACACGGAAAAACAAGTGTGTACATACGCGTGTTCAATCCCTTCGAATGTTTACTTTCTCTCTTACTATTGTTCCACACACCCAATGTATACCCACCCACTTTATACGAAGGATATCATTACACTTTCCATTCACAAATGCCAAGACCGAACACATACCCCCCTCACACACACACACATGCTCATTACACTGCGCTGACTGATATGATTTGCTCGAAACCTCGCTGGGGGTGCTTTTGGGCAAAGTTGGGTAAACAATCAACCAGGGTAACAATAATCATTATACCACCTAATGGTGACCGACTCATTATAATGTTTACAATCTCTCCCATGGTTCATCTCCGATACAAGTTCATGATCTAACTTACCGCGGATCGGTGTTATTTACCCGATTTCAATCTCCAGAAATCGTTTTTACAACGACTATGGTACCTGGTTTCCAGGAAAGTGATGTTTAATGAAACATGTGATCCCTCGGGAACCTGAAGTCAAGAAGAACACGGTACAATAGTAAATTGAGGAGGGAGGGCTGGGTTAAAAATCATAATGTAGATATTTAATCCCAGATTATTCGCTTATTAATTTTAATCCTGTACAGTGTCAAAATGTGAATGTCTCTCTATACTTGTTACTGTCTGTTCAATTAACTTAGATGTCTGGTTTTTATTAATTATTTCTAAAAATACCCACGTTCGAAATAAATCAAAAGAAAGTTGTTGGGTATCATTGGACCTAAAATGTTTTTACATCACAAAAGGAATGGGACATTTTAAACCTTCAAATCTGGGTATTTCACCCTCGTTTTGACAATGAGCGAATAAAGGTTTGGTACCATTTAGTAATTACGTTTTGTGGAAGGTTCCATTGACTCCTCTTTGTAGGTATAAAAGTTGTCGTCGGAGGATAATGATTCACTATCAATATTGTCCGCCACTGATATAATGCCAACTTTGTTCAACAGGATGGAATCCGAACCATTGTTATATTTGCACTGAATAATTTTTGCAATACATCGAGATGATATCCACGGTGTCACACGGCATTATCTTGAATGGACGGCATTACAGGAGATGTATGATTCTTTTGTTCGTAACCATTGAATAAAACGGACAAGACCTGTATTAAAAGTATCGGTATTTCAACGATGCATTTAATAATACTTTGACGGGCGATTAATAGTCTATATTAATTCGTCTAGCCCTGGAGTCTCATGAAAATACACTGTATGTCATGGCACCAGGGGGTGAGCCAAATTGTTTGCTAATCAGCAATTGGCTCAATCTTTGATGATCGTTTAATTAAATTTATCTCTTAGGGAAGTGGGGAAGGTTTGGGATCCCATAAAACCGGTTTAACCCCGCCAGACTCTGGTCCTAAGCCCAGAGACCTCAGAGAGTCGTTTGTATGATGCCCGCCCATGACAGGGCGATGTGCAGTTCAGGAAATTCTTCCTGAGACGCGTTCAAGGGGCACTTCTCGCTCGACCTCCAAAAACCACGTTGATTACAATTATGGGGGCAGAGCTCTCCATCATGCTGTTTTTTATTTGAACAATACCCATGCATTAATGCACTCGCAAACACCTGAAATCAAAGCAAGGTCCACGAATCAATCGTTCGTATAAATTGCTTTTGAAGCGCCCCTAATTTGTGAATGGGTCTGCCGTCAAATTTTCAGAGTCAAAATTCAATATTCACCTGGACCCAGTTTGTTGTCGTTTGCCAATAAAAATCAGTGTAAATTGAATAAAAAAAATCAAAATGATTTATTTTTACATGGATATTGTATTACAACCCAATGATTTTGTTGGGTCCAATGATGAATAACAACTTTTCTTTCGTGATTTTTTTCGAAAGCGTATATTTTTGGAAATAATTAATAAAAAACCGAACATCTAAGTTAATTGAACAGACAGTAGTACACAATGCATTTTGCATCTAGTACGGCACTTTATACAGTAAGTACTCGGACTAATCTATAGCTCTGACTGACTACGACCTATAGTAGATTCCAATTGATGGTAGAGTTATGGGCGGTCGGATTGAAAGAAACTGGCCAACTACAAATAAAGTTACGTTGTTCGTCCAGTCAATACTTTGTATTTTATCCTATGTGATGCATAGAATTGGTTTTAAACATTGCCTACAACAACATATCATAAATTTTAGAAGGCTTCAGTCACCTGTGTGTAACAATGCAGAACTTTTATCTTCACTATTCATAAAATCATCTTTCACCTGCTTTCACTGAAACTATTCCTGGATTTAGTTTGCGCGTTCTTTGAACATTATAGGGGTTATGCTTTGACTATTGATTTGGACTGTGAATGGCCCCAACCGCTGAGGGTTGGCTATCATTGCTATAGCGCACATCATACCACAAATACACGGACTAAAGTGTTTATATACTAATCCCCTCAATTCATACCTCCACCTACAAAAAAGTAGAGGCTATTCCACTATCAACTGGAATCTGGTATAATATGTTTCAAAAGCACTGATAAAAGACGGCTTTGCTGCCAGGAACTTTCATGTTTATGCCTCATCTATAAAATATTTATGTTACTCCTCGACAAGTGTCACAAATTACTGCAGGCCTAATAGTATATTATTCTATACACAACTAGAAAATGTGTTTGTAACTATACATTTCCATTACGAACTCAAAAATGTGGAATTGACATTTTGGCTAAAATACGGCCATGAAATGGTACGTTTGCCTCCCTCCCACTCTGATTTGAACCCTGAAGAGCTGATTATGCATTAGCCCGAGGTTGCTCTGGCCTTTTTCCGCTACGATAGCCCCTACTATCTCCTCTCCAATAGAGCCAGAGCGGTAGTTCGCAAAAACAACGGGCTCCACTGTAGCTCACTGTGCCACAAAGTCAAGAATTTTGGTATACTTACAGTCTTCGATGACACAAAATCCGTGCATATATGAAAACTTTGATGTCTTAGCATCCCTACTAACTCAATTTTAAAAATACAAACGGTGCACAGCTCATGCTTACATCCGTGAAATGTTGGCCCTAAAAGGGCACGAAGTGACCGAAAAATTGAAGCTAAACACAGTCGTCTCCCACTTCCATGACTTCCGGGTGTATGTTCGTAATTTATTGGTAATCAGCGAAAATAAGCGTGCTCGTGCCTATTCTAAAGAAAATAAACTGGGAACAATCCAGGGGCGACTCACTGATCTAGTGGGCCGACTGCTATGTTTAAATTGAGATTTTTAACGGTTAAGAAATCACCGTTTCAAAATAATCAGATTTTATCCATGAATGGAAAATCAGTCAAGAAAACAACGTGCGTTTAATATAAATATAATTTAGGACTACATCAAAGGTAAAGATTTTCAATAAGTGCTGATTTTGTACTGATTCTGAATTTGCTTATTCCGCATCGGACCCGCTGCGCACCCACCCCAGCTTTTTCAATAGACTCCCGTGCGTAGCGTTGTTAGGAGGTAGGTACGGACGACGTGCAATGCTACGGAACGAGCTAATTATGCATGGCCAACATGAAGGGTTACGTTTCTATTAACAATACGCAATTTAGTATTGCAGCGATTAAGAAGTGGAACAAATTACAGCTTCTGAATGGACAAATGTAGTGAAGATTAAGGGGGGTGTAAGTTGTCATTAAAAGCGTATCGTATGTCAGCAAATGTTGAATACAACAATGTTTACAATAAAATCAATAAAAATAGCACCCGCATGATATAGGACCAGACGATAAACGTAAAACATATAGTTTGGTCTCTTAAAGGTCCATGGCCCGATCGCTAATAACCTCGTCCCCAGAAGCCCCAGATTTTACCGGAAGTGGTCAATATTTTGGTACCAGAAGAAAGCTACTATTTTTCGCATTTACTCTGTGAAATCTTAGAGCCACAGGATGTTTGATTTGGAAGTAATGAGCGAAAATGTGCCTCTTTTTGGTCGACCAATATTAATTTTACACAGTACTCTATGGGGCTTACAAAATCACGTTTTTAGCTCTCGCATCAAAGCGGATTGAAATATCGGCGCGAAACTTTACAGGTGTGGTTTTGGAGTGAAGGCCAATCTATCAAGATGAAAACTCCATATCCTTAAATCGGACCATCCCCCTTTAAAGGTCCAAGGAAGTGAGATGAAAAAACCTACTCCAAATCTTTATGGACATTCCATTCCAATAAACAGGGCCAGAAAAAAAAGATTACACTACTTGTGACATCATTACTGAAACTATTGATTTTCAGTCAGTGTCAGGAATGGATTCACACCAGTCACCTGCAATTTTTTATTACTCTGGTCTGGACTTGGTCTATCGTTGATATCCATCATGTCCGACGTTTTATTTGAAAAGTAATGCAGTTATTGATTACGGAATTTATGACATTTCATCGGGAAGTTTGCTGACGCAAAATGTCGAAATATGGGGCATTTCCTGGCAGCAGATTTTCCAAATTCCCGTAAAACAACGGTCAATTACCTGTATTAAAATCTGAGAAGATTATACATGGTTCTTTTCCCGTAAAATAAGTTGTCCATAGTTTTATTCCCGTAATTACAGGTAATTATAATTACGTCCTTTTTATATGCAAATTAAGTGATTATAATACTTGACTTTAGCAATGAATTACATATGCATGTCGTATATCGTATTAAAACCCATGTTGAAAAGTTTTGAAAAATGGGAATTATTTTAATCTTGTTGCCATGGTAACTAAACATGGCCTCTGATTGGCTAAACACGGGAACAAAGGTAACTGCTTAACGGTAACTTGCATTTACACCATACTTGGGTAGAAAGTGCATGGGTATAGTGCGCAGAAAACCATGAAGCCGGATGTTTGATATGGTTGCCATGGCGACTAGGATCCTGACCACTCAGAAAATTTATACCATAATTCAAAATTGAAGCCCAAATTAAAAAATCCGACTTCATAATTTCATAGCCCTTTGGATGCTTGATATCTGCGCCAAATTTCATATTGACACGACCTTTCATTTTTGAGTCACGATCGTTCACGTTTCATAAAATCTCGAATGTCACCATTTGAGATATTGAGCGAAACGTATTCGAAAATAATAAAAATTGGAAAAAAAATATTAATTTGGAAATAATTGTTCATTTATTTTGAATATAAATTATCACATATTTTTAGTGCATTTTGGTGCAGATAGGGGATAATCTAATGGGTTAATTTAAAAAAATAGTTTTAAATATCACTGGGTGATTGATAATAAAGAAAACATAAGAAATGCTGTCGAGCTGAAAATTTCGAGTTGGTTTGATGCATACAGATTTTACCATGAAATCATGGGCCCTTGTAAGCAGTGGCGTAAATTTCTTTTTGACGGGGGGGGGGGGTAATGGACGAAAATTTAAGAATGGAACAGGGTTTGCTGAAAAGATGCATTACTAGCACATGTGCGCGCGAAGGGCGCAAAAAATTGCAATTTCAAAGCTATTATCGTTAATTTACCATTTTTAAACTATTCTGATAAAATATGGGGTTATTTTGGTCAAAAACACCTGAACATGCATCAACATTGGTGGGGGGATGATTGTATTGGCCATCCCCCTCATCAAAATATTGCTTGTAAGTGAAATTCTAGGTGTTTTCAAAATATTACATCAGTGTTTTACTTCATATGTGAGTGCCTCCCTCGGAAAATGAGCGTTTGCCAGAAAGAAGAAGAAACTGACAAACCACCACCAGCTAACATAAGAAACAGCAAGAAAACAATAAGTTAGGCGAAACGCCTAGCTTAACAAAACCAAATACCACAGAAAAAAAACTTCTTATGCAGGTAATTCACAACCCTTATACAACGTATGGCGCTGCAGGCGCTGCATTATCATCTTTCCTGATTTGCCAACTGAGATGAGTTAAAATAGCAAGGTCATTTGCCTATGTGCGCAAACACATGCCAATTGACCCTGCACAACAAATTTCACAGCAAACTATTGTACACGTGTGATCTCAGGACTGCTAAAATAAATAATTTGAACTAAAGCTTACCGTAATTGTCCAGTTGCAATGTTTATTGACATTGCTGTATGGTCCAATATAAATAAAACCACAGCTAATGTTGGTTATGTCCTCACTACAACCTGTATAGTCTGAACACAAATGTAGAGGAAATCGGTTTATAGTGTCAAAGGAAAACTAATTTTAAGTGCAGAATGTCCTTCTTAAAGCCACTGTCAGCGATTTCTTCACACGTAAACAAATCGCGCCCCCTATTTCTCATCAAAGTACATTGTTTGCACGTGTATTGGAAATTGTTGAAGTAAAATCCCTGTAAGTGGCTAAGGGCAACACGCCGTATTGGTCAAGAAATTATGATTTTATTTTGTTTACTAATAAAAGTCGGGATCCGACTTTTTTTTTAAATTGAACAATTTTGAAATAATGACATCTTCAGTACCGCTTTAAAATGCTTAAGTGTGTGTTTTTCACAAAGAAACAGTAATATAGGGTGTTGATATGACCTAACATAGCAATTTAGAGACATCCTGGCCATTTTTGCATTTGGAGAAAAAAAATGACTATAATGGCTTTAACAGACTTATAGCAACATGAATTATCCACTCTCAAAACTATTTTGTCATTAATGACAGTCACATCAGATATATTTGTAATCGGGTGATCACCCGGGTTTCGCGATTACTGGTTGTCTGACCTCCGGCCCCCCCTCCCCGAGGATCATGGGCTAAAAATGTTGATACTCTGCAAGCCCTCCCCAAGACGAAGGGACACATGAAGGATTCACGAGTCGGGCGATGTTCCAGTGCAGCAGAGAAGCAGCTCCGGACACACGCAGACGTAAGAGTTGTATTATAGATAAGTCTTGAACGCTTACAGAAATGTTATTGCATTGTATTTGAGTATGAAATTTACTTCTAAAAGTTATAGAAAATTATTTGAAATACAGAAAGGATATTGCAGTAAATCCTGAATCGGTGTATTGATAGCAGTAAAAAAAGTAACGCGCACGATAAGACGTGACATGTTTTGAAAATAAAAAAGAATAAGTCTAGATGTCTCTCCTTCGAATCCGAAGGGACAAAATCAATACTCAGCCGGCGGGCAATTTTCCGGTTCTGCTCGGTTCCAGGCGGTTAATTTTTTAATCCGCTCAATTCTCTGAATCCGTTAATCCGATTAAGTAATTCAGCGAACTCAAGGAGTTAATTGAACCTCGCGGAACCGGGCAGAAGGAAACCGGAAAGCGCCCGCCGTTGAGTATTTATCGTCCCTAATGTGTTCCAATAAAACTTGAATTCAAAGCAATCAAATAACGAAAACCCAAATAGTCTAGCAGATTATATTGTTTCCCATGCACCCACTCAAAACTAAATTCTAACATGATTTTAAGCACAACTATGCCATGTTCTTCAAGAATTCTGATGTTACAAAAATCAAATATCTCCCAAGGAGTTCGTTTGACGGCTATCTTGGATTAAGAGGGATAAATCGTACAAAGTGGTTCAATTTAGCTGAAAAGTATCTCAAAAGATTCGTCTCATCATAAGGAATTATTCTATTTTGGCTTAATATCTGCGATGTTCAGCTACAATGATATGGGTGAAAAAAATGATAAATCATGTGACTTTGTCCATATTTTAATATTGACCCATGTGAATTTATATGGATTTCTATTGAATATTAGGACCAGGGTGTTGATTTTTCTAGATCTCGGATGTTAAGTTTAAATGGGCAAAATTACCTTACATTTATAATCAGCTAAATTCCTTTTTTATGACTTTTGAAACTACATCCTATATTCTAACGTATATTTCTTAGGGCTATACATTAGAATAGCCAAACTTAGATATTTAATTAAAATAAAAATCAATAAAACTAATAATGTTCTTTGAAAGTGTTAGTCCACATTCTGATGAACACAAATTACTACATATAATCAGATTTATACCTTGAATTTTTTGATATGCAAGTTGATATTTGTCTTCTATATCTGGTTTCTAAATTAGAAATGGTTAAGTAATTCATTCCACGAGAATTTACTCTAGGAAACTCATAAGACTCTTTGTAAGTTTAGTATTATGCGTTATACACAGTGATCTATCTAGGGTCTAAGAGTAGCTGCTCTTGTTTTATTTTGGACCTGAGTTTTATCAATATTAACAGCCTAAAAATTACCCGTTCTGGGTAGATTCACAGGCCCTAGTGTTAGTGGTGGATTTAAGCATTAAATAAGGCAATAGGTCTAACACACGAGAACCCTTTGATTATTTGCTTATAGAGGCCACAATTTAAGGATCCACAGCCTCGTCCCCCCCGCTTACCTAAAAAAGTCGAGATTCTTAATCATCTGAACTGTTAGCCTTAGTAATCCATGAGTACAACTTATAAGGTTAGTTGGTAGAAGGGGTCTCGTGCACCCCCTGAAAAAAATTTCTAATCGATGTCGCTCTATATCAGAAAAAACGCGCAGAAAACGATAAGCTATGTTAAAAAAAATCAAAAATTGTCCCAATCTTACCATTGTGATTGTAATATATGCAACTTAGGGATCGCCATTGCAGAAAACACATATCTCAATAACAAGAAAACAGAAAATGTTGTACTGAGGCATTGTTAACTCTTGTTCGATCCACATGTGTATTAGTATCTTGCTTCGAATCCATGATTGGCAGCCAAAAAAACATGGCCGCTCCAACGATGTGTTAAAACATAATTTAAAAACGACGTACACCTGTAATATTAATTGTATAGTCAAATTAATACTAAAACTTTATATATTTAAGTAAGAGGTGATGTATGTCTTGACACCAGAAACTCATATCTATCTTTTGTATGATATGCCTTTTAAAAATCAATGAACGATACATTTCTCCCCATCAAGAATCTTTGAACCAGGAAAAACGAATGTCATCTACAAAATACTATAAAAGTTAAATTTAAAGTATGAGATATATGTGTTTGACCAAATAATAAACCCACCAGCTTGCATTTGTTGTTAAAATTTAAGATGGTTGTCAATATGGCCAACATTAAACAATTTAAACCTTAAAAAATACCATATTTTGTCAGTATATCTAGACAGCATCAGAAAGAATGATAAAGTGCTAAATTAAAAATGTGTAATATCATTAGTAACTCATTACTGCTATTTTTGTTCCAGTTAGCTAGTATTTCCTAAATTCAAGATGTCGGCTAATAAAGCCGCTTTTCAAGATTTTTGAACTCGGTGAATAGACGCATATCTCATTTCAAAAAGTTAACAGACAAAAAAATACCGGTTTTGGTGGTTTAATTGTCAAACCCACATTTCTCATACTTTAATTCACCCATTTTCATCATTAATTTGCGGACAATATAAGAGATAATTTCTAAGCTTTAACACATTTTGAAGGCCGACAAAATTGGCCGCCATAATGAATGTTAAATATATTCACTAAGCAAAACGACAGATAGGGTTTGTAATAGAAAAGATATATTTCATTTTATTCTCATTTGTGTTTATGACGATTACGGACTACATCATACAGTAATACAGGCATTTAGCACTTTTATTCTTTGTAGATATTGAGGCGGCCTGTTGGCTACCATCTTGGATCCGAAAGCAAAACATCAATACAAATATGCATGGCAAGGTCATAAATGGCTCTAGGAAGAACAGTTTTTGGTTTTATGTTGTTATGATACAGTTGATGTGAAAAACTATATTTCTGTAATGGCGATCTAATGGTATACATTTACCAAAAAAATGGCACGTGGGGCATTTGATTGTTTTTAACATAGCTGAATCGTTTTATACGCATTTTTTCTGATATAGAAAACATTGTGATTAGAAATTGATTTCAGGGAGGAGAACGAGAACCCCTTTTACCCACTAGACTATATTTTAACGGATAACAACCAACTTTAAGGACCAAATTGTGCCATTACATTCATTATCATCATAGTTTAATTTGATGTTTTCTGACCATATTAACCATCAAACTGAGTTCCCCCAATCTTGAGTTCATGTTGATCTTAGTCCAATGTGACTACAAAATGTGTAAAATGGTGTAAATGAAATACCTTTTACTTTTTGGAAATTTGACCACCAAAATGTGTTCATTGAAATGGCTAGCACTTTATGTACTTAATCATTGTCCCTTGAAATGAATGAATCATGTTGCCCATTTAAGGTATTTGAGAAAAGAGTGTTTTGACTAATTTATTAGTTTTGGACATTTTGCATGATTGGAACATGATGGCGCGTTGTGTATGTATGTGTGTGTCATTAAAGTGTTTTTTATTGGAGCGGCCCACAGCTAACAAACAAACCTCTCTATTGAAGCCTCTGTAAGAAGCTTCTGTGACAAGTCACAGATGCTAGTCACCGATGGCAATTCGGCATGTGTAGTACATTCGGGTGACGACCTAAGTATACACACCAACCGAATGCAGTAATAATCTGTCTGTTACATTGAGTGTAAGGGGGGGGGGGGGGGGGCGGCCAAGATAGCGTCGTTTTTGCCGTTCCCATAGGGTTAGCACGTAATCACGAAAAAACTTGGCCAAAATATTCTAAAATCGAAAAATATGTTTAATATCAATAATTTTTCCACTCAAAAATCCGTTGGAGTTGAAGAATCAACTCCAGTGTAAGTATTTATTTTGTAGAATAACGGTACCAAAAGGGATACCATTTGAACGGGCTAGTTTGACTCATGTTCAATCGAATGGTCACCGCTATTTATAGAGGGCGTACCATGTACCAGGACGTACCAGTAGCCTATGCCACCACAGGGCCCGCACCCACCCGTGAATGATTCGTTGACCTGCTTGTAGCAATCCTCTCATGTCGGTTTTTAAATTTTTTTTAAGTTTGAAAAACGATTTGATGGTAATTTTGCAGCACCAATAATATGCACCACCGACTAAACTAAAGCAAGGTAATTTAGATCGGCCGCGGCTCTGTACGGGAATTCCCACTCGCCACTCACTGATCTATTTTTAAAACCCCCCCGCCCCAGCAAGTTGACTTCAATTCCCGGTCACTGTTCAGGTCTGTACCATGACTCGTTCGGCAGTTTTGCGCTATGAATGAAGCTTGGCCGCCACGCCTGGTACGTGCCTGCAAACCATGCTTGTGAACGAGCCCACAAAACGTTCCGTCGCATATAATATGACAGCATCAATACTCCTATGCATGTCCCCAGTGCAAACTTGGTTCCACTGCCGGAAATAGCCATGCATATTTGCATTGTCAACCCTTATTAAACTACATGCACCTTGCAATGATGACACGTGGTCATGAATGAATCTAGTACATCTCCTATCACATTATGTCGCGCATATCTCGATTATTTTAAGTATTTTTCAACCCTCATTTCCGGGGAAATTTGACTTCATGGCGCAACGTTACTACATAAAAACAACACCAACACTCACCAACGGAAAGTCTTATTTAAATTCCTGTTTTTACAGCTCCGATAGCCGAGACCATCCTGGATTTTCCCATTATCATTGCGCATTAAATTTTGACCACCTGAGGTTGAAAACGTCTCTCAAGAACGTCATGAACAGATAGCATTGCGATTTCCAAAATCTCCCCAAGCGTAAAATCACAAATATGACGTCACCATTCCGTAATGAAGTAATGAGCGGCGCTCTTCATTTGTTATTGTAATTGTATTGCTGAAAGAGTGTTCGTGACACAAGCTTATGTTCTTTGAATAGAGTGAGCACGAAAGCCAAAAACCGCGAAATTCTAGTGGTTCTTTTCCCCCTCTCTCCTCACTTTTTTCCCTTTGCTTCTCACCTCCTTGATTCCTTTTGCCTCAAAATAAATTCCTTAATTAATACCTACTCTTGTTCCATTAATATAACTTGCAATTTTCTGCGTACTTTGACATACTACCCTACCGGTTCTTCCGTTGTTGGTTGCGGCTGTTCCGTGTTTGGTTGAGGCTCTCCCGTGCTTGGTTTCGGCTGTCCCTGCTGGGCTGCGGCTGTCCCTTGCTCGTTTCGCGGCTGTTCCGTGCTTGGCTGCGGTTGTCCAGTGCTCGGCTGCGGCTGTCCCGTGCTTGCTAGCGGTTGTCCCTTGTCGGCTGCGCTGTCCCGTGCTCGGCTGCGGCTTGTCCCCGTGCTTGGCTGTGCGCTGTCCCTTACCTGGTTGCGGCTTGTCCCGTGGTTTTTTGAGGTCTGTCCCTTGCTTGGGTGAGGCTGTCCGGTGCTTGGCTGCGGCTGTCCCCGTGGCTCGGCGGCTGTGGCTGTCCCGTGATCGGCTGTCCCGTGATCGGCTGCGGTTGTCCCGTGCTCGGTTGCGGCTTTCCCGTGCTCAGTGTAGGTTGTCCCGTGCTTGGTTGAGGCTGTCGGTGCTTGGCTGCGGCTGTCCCGTGCTTGGCTGCGGCTCTGTAACCGTGCTCGGCTGTGGCTGTCCCGTGCTCGGTTGCGGCGGTCCCTGTTGATCGGTGTGGAGTCGTCCCTGTTGGTGAGGATGAACCGTACTCGGTTGAGGCTTGTCCCGTGTTGGTGAGGCTGTTGTCCCGTGGTGGTTTGAGGTTGTCCCGTGCTTGGTTGAGGCTGTCCACCGGTGCTCGGCTGCGGCTGTCTCGTGCTCGGCTGCGGCTGTCCCGTGCTTGGCTGCGGTTGTCCAGTGCTCGGCTGCGGCTGTTCCGTGCTCGACTGCGGCTGTCCCGTGCTTGGTTGAGGCTGTCCCGTGGTGGTTTGAGGTTGTCCCGTGCTCGGTTGAGGCTGTCCCGTGCTTGATGGAGGTTCTACCGTTGCCGGTGTTACCGTCTGTTCATTAATAGTATATGTTGCTCTAAAACCACCTCTAGTGAAAGAGAGTCAGCAACGAATTCAACCACCATTTTATTTCCACTTGACGTTACGGATCCAGGTGAATTAGTTCCACAATATCTGCAAGAAACAATGGCAAACAAAGTGTCCAAGTTACAGATGTTAACTTTGTCATTAGCATTAGGTATCAGGGCATTTCATTTGGTAGATCTGGAGAGAAGGTTGGAATTTCGTGGCTTATCGTTTTAGGACACCATTGTAAAGTATAAATTAGACAATCATTTAATGACTGCTGGTCTCTACACATAACTGACCACTATTTTCCATAACGTGCAGAAGTACAAAAATGAAATCCCTGCACTTCCTACACTTTTCGTAGAACGTACACAAACAATGAGCTTTTATACAACGACTTCAGCAAAATAGAGTTTGATTTTGAGTAGAGTACGGTAATGGTTTGAGTTTTCTCGACTTTTTTGGCTACATTTATTTTTTGTTTTAACATCTACAAAATGGACCCAGAAATCCAATCAAATTGTGATTTCTCTTTAAAGCACTCACGAATTTTTATATAATTTCATTGTGTATTGAATATATTATTATTTAAGACCATATAAGACCATTGTATGAAAATATTCAAGCATATCCCTAACGTCCCTGGAGGACAAAAATGACAATCACCGGAAAAAGTGAGATTGTGTAGTATTTTTGTTGTCAGATCTACAGGGTAGTAAACGCAAACCCAAGAGTACTTTCTGGGTTACACTAGCGTGAAACTTGTTTCGGTCTTTCACATCGGGTACTTTCACTTCCGCAACTGTAACTTTTGAACACGTTAATCTATTTTAAAGCCGTAAATTTTCTATGAAATCTAACAAAACATTGTATGTACTACAAGAAGAAAAAAAAATGAATAGCACAGAGGGGTTTCCATGAAAAGTTTGGTTGTACTTTTTTCTGACTCACCCTGTAAGAACAATTTCCCTCTAACCTAAGGCAGGGGTCCGCTCTGTGATTTTGTTTTTTATGTGGATTTTGAAGCGATTAAGGGACGTTAGGGATATACTATTCCAGCCATATATAGGTGAAAACGACTTTGGTGGCCATTTCTCCAAAATGGGAAATGCAGGGTGACCCAATAAAAACTTTTCCCAAAATGAAAGTCATATTTTTCCACTTTTTTGTAATTTGGTATCTGTGGATTTTATTTTATCATGAAGAATGGGTAATTGAACATCGTGCCTGAAAAAAATAAGATCATTTTGGTTGAGTGGTTTTCACGATATGCTCCAACGAACAATGAGTCATTAAAACAGACTTGTTCATGGGTATTTCATGATGATATGATAAGTACACATGAATTGTTTTGGCAACCAGGCTTTTCAAATCTGAAATCACAGCACGTGGATGTTGCTAAATACCAGTTTTCTGTCTTGTGTCAGGGCAAATCTAAAATCATACCGTAGCGTGCAGTTGTGCTTAAAGCCCGATATCGTTCTTGAACGAGAACTTCAAACATTCTCATAGTAATGGCACCTCAATTTACGCCACAACAACGAACATTCGCGGTTCAGGTTTACTACCAAACTATTAGCTATGTTGCTGTGTAACGACAATGGCCAAACTCACTTCCTGGAGTGAGAGCACCAACCAAGCCTGTTATCTGTAACATATGAGAAAACTGTTTGAAGCAGAGGGAACTTTGGAAAACGTCAACAAAGGAAGAAACGGACGGCCTAGGAGCGTCAGAACACATGCAAACATTGACGACAGGAGCTTGGCATAAAGAGAAAACGTGTCGCAAATGTCTCCAGATCGTCATTTCAGCGCATCGTTAGTGATGACATCAATTGGCATCCATACAAAATTGTGAGACGCTATAATTTGGATGCAGGTGATCCTCAACGTAGGTTGATGTTTTTCAATTGGCGAGGCCAATTTTCCAATGACTGGCTCAGCTGTTGGCCGCTCCATGACCTTTGACCTTGGCATATGACCTCTGACCTCATCAACATATGAGGGATCGCTTGGTGCACTTATGACACAAGTTTGGTTCCAATTGAACCTCAACTTTTCAATTGAGGTCAATTTTACATTTTTAGCCTATTTTTCAAGTTGACCTCACATGAATTTTGACCTTGGCACATGAACTTTGACCTCATCAACATATGAGGGCTCCCATGGTGCACCCATGACACAAGTTTGGTTCCAATTGAAATTCACCTTTTCAATTGAGGTCAATTTAAACCTTTGACCTTGGCACATAACTTTTGACCTCCTCAACATATGAGGGATCCCGGGGTACACCTATGATACTAATTTGGTTCCAAGTGAACTTCAACTTTTCAATTGAGGTCAATTTGAATAAAACAAAATTAACGCAATTTAAAAAAAATTATTTCATTTCATTTTATTTGCCAGCATAAAAACCTACAAAAACATACACATAAAATGATAAAACATTAAATTGCACTATATGTAATTTAGATAAACCACCCAGAAGAATACAGAAGCATCATAGCTGCAAAGGAGAGTCCGCAGCATTTGCACTTCAGGTACAAAACAAAGGGACAGACAAAAGTAGCCTGGCGGGGATAGACCAAACAGTGGTATGTGACACTATCAAAGTGGCTAACCCAAAAACACACATACACACGCACAACGGATTGCTAAGTGGTCCTCCAGCTATAGCTGGTGGTCCACAATGACGGACCTGCCGGACTATGATTACTTTCACACCGGTGTGAAAGCAGATATAGTCCGGCGGGAGCCATAGTCCGGGCTCCATAGACGACAACGGAATAAAGCGTGAAACTAGTGTTGCGTGAAGAGTCAACTGAATCGATTGTCCTATTGTTCACCATTGTTCCCGGACTATGAGTACGCCGGACTATAATTACTTCTACACCGGCACCATTCAAATTTCCATCAATAAAAATGGGCCCAATTAGGTTATTGTGGACCACCAGCTATAGCTGGAGGACCACTTAGCAATCCGTTGTGCGTGTGTATGTGTGTTTTTGGGTTAGCCACTTTGATAGTCCGGCAGGTATCATAGTCCGGGCTCCATAGACGACAACGGAATAAAGCGTGAAACTAGTGTTGCGTGAAGAGTCAACTGAATCGATTGTCCTATTGTTCACCATTGTTCCCGGACTGTGAGTCCGAAGGACTATATCTCCTGCCATACCGGTTATCTCAATATCATTAATCAACATTTGGAACCAGAGTTGCGGCGCATTTTTCAGGAGCAATGAAATGGAGCAATTCGTCGTCGTGATTGGCTTCTTCAAGACGGTACACCAGCACACAGGTCTGTAATGGTTAGAAACCGCCTTCAGGAACTCTTTTCAAATCGAATCATTGGATTAGGGCATGTGGT
Source organism: Ophioderma brevispina (assembly GCA_023653785.1). Classification (NCBI taxonomy): domain Eukaryota; kingdom Metazoa; phylum Echinodermata; class Ophiuroidea; order Amphilepidida; family Ophiodermatidae; genus Ophioderma; species Ophioderma brevispina. The sequence continues at coordinate 52,585 of JAMKCH010025821.1, forward strand.
GTAATGGTCTCCTCGGTCACCGGATCTAACTCCGCTAGATTTTTGGCTATGGGGTGATGTAAAAGCTGGAGTTTACAATGACACATTACTAGAACTACGACGACGGACAAACGATGCATTTACCGCAATTACAACGCGTGTAACATCAAGAGCTGTTCAACACATGCACTCCAGGGCTACCAAGTGCATCACAAATTAGGGAGGACATGTGGAAGATAGAAACTAAAGGTAAGACCGTTAAGATAAATTACTTTTGATGTTGCAATTGTGTTCAACCATGCCGAAGAAAAATGATGCTCCGTGGTCAAGTCTGTTTTGCTAACTTATTGTTCAATGAACAAAAAATTCAGGTAAGATGCTCTATTACCCATTCTTTTTGATTAAAAAAATCCACAGTTTTTATTGGGTCACCCTGTAGAGCCGTTCAAGATTTCAGCTGGCGTCCCTAGACACTTTGGAAAGCTTTATATTTTCGTCATAGTTCTTGATCACGTCGTGCACCCTGCTCTAAAGGACACCCCTGATACAACAGTTTGAGCCCAGAAGGACTCGACGTAATCTAGAAATCAGTCTTCATGATCTCCAATTCGCTGATGTCATTGCACTTCTTCAAATATGAATAAGAAAAGTCAAAGAGCTTTGTAGAAGCAGCCAATTATTTAGTTTAGAAACATCGAATCATGTAAGCCTGTCTCTTAGTGAAAAGAAGGCAAACCTCAAGTTCTCAAAGTCCCTAATACCTGAAAAGAGTGGGGCTTTTTTTCGTTCAAAATGATGTGAAAGTTAAATGTAATGGGTGATAAAAATTCCTCATGGATGGGCAGGAATGGCCCATCCATGAGGAATTTTCTCACACGTTACAGCACATTTTTAGAGCATGTTGGAAGGAAAAATGGCCACTCTTGTAGGACTAACCCTGTTTTAAACCCAGGTCTAAAGTTAGTCTCCCTTCCAGAATACCAGCCTATGACGACTAGTTTAAGCATAGCAGTTCTTACGACGTCTCGTGAACGCCAAGGTCAGAAATACCCTTAAAACACAAACAAATGAGTCTTGTGCACAAGAGATCTGAATTGTATATAATAACACAGAGTTATTACGATTTTTATCAAATTGATGGGTTCAAGAATTTGGAATGTCCAAAACGCATTAAAATGGCAATTATAATTAATTCTCACAATAATGTTATCATGACATTTATTTTTTTTACATAATTTTAATAATGTCCACTCTGATGTGCCGACTAATGTCCAGAATTACAAGGAGCGTTGCAGTTCAATGATAATATGTTCAATGAGAAAATGCAGGACATAATTTGAGTTGGAAACCCTCTGGTCTGAGGAACATTATGTAAACACCTTACTTATCAAGTCGCACTGCGTGCTTCGAAGACAAGGTAGGTCAAGTAAGAATACTCCTTCCACTTCTGTTCCTCTTTTGGATTATTATGAATATAAAAGAAGCCCTAAGGATGCGCCCCAGGGGCGAACGCAGGGAATCATCGTAGTATGAATCATGAAAATGAAAGAAATTATACTTACTTGGTACCTCCTCTAATGAATGGTTCCTGTGTACGGATTTCAACCCAATCCCATATACAAGACGAGTGTGGCTCCACATCAAAAGTTTCGAAAGATACGGTGATAGTTGAGCCCTCATCTCCCTTTGTGAAATAAGAATAAATACAAATGCTCAGAAAATTACCACTACCGATTTTTGATAAAGTGCCTAATGTACATGATGTATTGGAATTCAATAGAAATTAGAAAATAAACACTAAGGTCCGAATGCACAAAAGTGTAGACCAGGTCAAAAGCTTAGACCTGGTTCTAGTGGTAATCTAGTCCCACAAGAAAATACTTTTTCTAGCGTTGACATGAAATATTTTGTATTTATTTTGAAATACGCATTTTAATCTTTTGCTAGTTAATTATAAGAAAATGTAAATAACTGTCAATTTTATGAAAAAATAGTTTTAACTTAAAACAGGTCTAACTTAAACCTAGTCTAAGTTTTTGTGCATAGGCGGATCTAAATTTGGACTCTAATGGCTTGGAATTGGAAAAGTAGTCAGCAAAAACACCAAATTTAATATTTGATTCTACTATTGTAATATAGGGCAAGTGATTTACCTGATAAACCACGACATTGTCGTAATCCTCATAATTGTTTGGAAATTTGGATCTCAAATACCCTGAAGGCTCCGTTACGTCTCGTATACATCCTTGAAGAAAAATACATTTACACTAAGATAAACTTTACATATACAAAAAGGAACATGTCTGTCTGTTCTAGCACTATTTCTCTTCACACCACCCTACTCCTCCCCTGGGCCTGGGGGGGGCCCCCTGCCTGCCTCACCCCCCCTTCTGGCCTCCCTGCCTCCCTCCCTCCCTCCCTCCCTGCCTCCCTCCCTGCCTCCCTCCCTCCCTCCCTGCCTCCCTCCCTCCCTCCCTGCCTCCCTCCCTCCCTCCCTCCCTCCCTCCCTCCCTCCCTCACCACAAAATGCAACCAAAGCTGACTTTATGACATTCTTACGTAGCACGTATATATTTCATATCCAAAACAGAAATCACATTTTACAAATGCAAGCAAAGCTGACTTTATGAAATTCTTATGTAGCACGTATATATTTCATTTCCAAAACAGAAATCACATTTTACAAATGCAAGCAAAGCTGACTTTATGACATTCTTACGTAGCATGTATATCTTCCATTTCCAAAACAGAAATCACATTTTACAATGCAAGCAAAGCTGACTTTATGAAATTCTTATGTAGCACGTATATATTTCATTTCCAAAACAGAAATCACATTTTACAAATGCAAGCAAAGCTGACTTTATGACATTCTTACGTAGCACGTATATATTTCATTTCCAAAACAGAAATCACATTTTACAAATGCAAGCAAAGCTGACTTTATGAAATTCTTACGTAGCACGTATATATTTCATTTCCAAAACAGAAATCACATTTTACAAATGCAAGCAAAGCTGACTTTATGAAATTCTTACGTAGCATGTATATCTTCCATTTCCAAAACAGAAATCACATTTTACAAATGCAAGCAAAGCTGACTTTATGACATTCTTACGTAGCATGTATATCTTTCATTTCCAAAACAGAAATCACATTTTACATATCCTAACGTCCCTTGAGGGAAATCTGACGATCACCGTAAAAAAATGAGGGAGCGTTATTTTTCTTGTTAGATTTCCCCCCAACCCAACGCAGGGGTCCGCTCCATAATTTTTGAAAAGTGCAATTAAATGCAGTTAAGGGACGTTAGGGTTATATTGTAAAATTTGAACGTAAATATTAATGTATTTACTTTAATGACTCACCAGTATCGGCCTCCTCAACCTCACAGAAAGTGCCGGAGAATAGACGTGGACATACGCAAGAGCAGCTTGATCCTAAATAACCACCATTTGGCAAGTTAGTGAAACGCCAGAACAATCATCTGAAAAGAATTTACATGAAAATGACGCGTCTTATTGGAACTGTTGTGTTTTCTATTTGTTTTTGTTGGTGACAAGTACCACCAAGGGACATCTCTAAGCTGTCATGTCAATTGTCTTCCAAAGGCCAAAAATGTGACATTGTCCTGACCTTCTACGGAGCAGCCCGAAGGAGTTTGCAAATTTAACAGACTATAAAATCGAAAATATGAGTAGTTAATTGGCTGGGACAGGCTTTTGGACCTTCTTGTGATGTAGTTTGACGTTGAGCATTAAGGGAGAACTTTTTATACTAAAAAAAAAACAATATGGAAATTGTAGTAATTCATTAGGTTATGAGTTGCAAGTCTACGGACTTAGCAGATTCAGGATCAGACGAAACAATTTGATAACTCTTGTTACAAGATTGGAGCAAATGTAAGCTTTGTTCCCCAGTGTACCCTTCCATTCCCCCTTACATAAACAGGGACTCTGTAATACCCCTAGATAGCAAAAACCTTTCTTTGGACATGATCTAACTCTGTATCACATTTAAGAGATCATCTGAAAATGCACAATTGCCTTACAATTTGTCACGAATTTGCTCTTTTTGAGACCCCTAACTCCGAGTCTTTCGAGACTGACATACGCGCTGATACTCTCAAAACTACGTCGCCGTAGTCTGTCACTTACCACCAAATTCACCCGATTCGTAAAATAAACATTGGCGAGTTGATGTCGGAAACAGAAAGAGGCCGTCTTTGGTCATTTGAAAAGTCAATTGGGTATCAGCTGTTATGTTGGATCCTGTTCTGGTGAACTAGAATATGTGAAAATTACAAAAAGAAAAAGAATCAAAGAATGAATTATCAAGCCAGTCATTTATTTCGGTGTAACAAAAAATAGGCACCGGGCAGCTCCGTATCGTTACAAAGGTAGCGCCCCTGGGAAGTACATAATTTTGCGAGATAAACTCTTAAAAATTATCAAAAATCAGTTCTACGGTTGTTCTCACTCTTGTATGGCAGTTTCAAAATGAATCCAATTGCCCAATTTCTTGTGAAATCGATCACATATAAACTCGGTATCAAGATTGCTTACTCCCGCGATACAAATATAATCTTAAACGTATGTTCCGACGTTTGAACTCTAAAACCGCGGCTTAAAGTGCACACACTCAGTGTGTTCGAGCCTGATAGATGTTGTGATCGTGTTAACATAATCATGGCGTCTTCTGTACCCCGAAAGGTCGGGGAAAGTGCTTATGTACAATTCCTGAGTGTAGGGTAAATAAACGCCTCTACGATAGGTGGAAACAAAGACACGGAAAGAACGGCTGGATTTTGTGCGTTGAGCGTGGAATTCATGCCATTGGCCGGAGCAGGCACTGCGTTGCATGGATGCATGCATCTATCGTGATGGACCGATACCGTGCTTAGCCTGCACTGGGCACGGAGGGGGGGGGGGGGGGGGGGGGGGGTGGTGGGGGGGGGGGGGGGGGGGGGTATACACGACTGCTATTTGTTTGGTGAATGCAATTACCCCCCATAACTGCTTGGTTGTGGCCTATATCATTTTTATATAGTCCCGACCATGGAATTTGGGTTATGGCATTATTTATTTGTTCATCTCGCCAAGTAGAATGTACACTCACTGTCAGACTGTACTGTAGTCGACTGGTAGCCATGTTAACGCATGCATGGCTTGGTTGGTCCTGGTCATGAAGTACTTCCGTATTTCAGGATAGATTCAAGGATTGTGCTCTAAATGAATTTCACTTAAGGTATATAATGACAATTGTTTTTAATTTAGCCCCCTGCAAGCGTAGCATTTATCACATGGGCGACAACGTGACTTTGTGAATATTGATGTGGAGGGACAAAGGTTATCATAGGGGGTCACATCGACTTGTTACTATTTTTGCCCATGAAATTACTGAAGCTTTTTCTTTATTAAATGTGGGGTGACCCAATCGACAAACTTTTCCATCTTTTCCCAAGCAAAATGAAGATTTGGTGTGTATAAGAAGTATGAAAAGAAAAGTCACAAAACACATATTTTTCTAGTGCATTACCTCAGTAACATTTAGTAGGGGCTAAGGTGGAAATATTTCCTAACAAAAACGTCTTCCATATTAGTGGTCGACCCCCCTATCTGGTCCGATTTTTCCATATCATATTTAATATCTCGCTCACATAGAAATGTATCCCCAAAACATCTTCTTACACATTTTTGAGTTATTTCAATTGCGTATGTGGGTAAGCAACTATGTGACTAAAATTAAAAATGTCCCATTAGATGAATGTTAATTAAATGTGCTGCACCATATTGGAGACTTTTTTTAATAAACATGGAATAATTTCTTGGACTTAAATTTACTGCAGTAATCAAAAATATGAACTTTGTTCTGATCCCAAAAAATAATAGATAAAAAATAGGGGGGTCCCCTGCCCATCTGCTCATTGTCCATTCTCCTGCAGCCCCAAATGAAATGGACCCTTTGTACAGGTGTCTATAGAAGAGGGACAAATGGTTTCTTCTTAAAATTACATCTCACCCACCCCATCATTACCCCACCCCCACTCTGAACCCACGCCACCCAAACCAAAGGTAATCAGAATTACCCCTCCTGAATTTATCCTCTTATGTTCATGGATAAGCTGCAGTATTTCCTTAATAAAAGGAAATGAAAGGGGTCTGAATAAGTGTTATAGCTCCCTCCCACATAGGGTGTATTGCGTCCATCCCACAATACACCCAGTGTGGAAATTTTCACCGAACTAAGGGTCATGTGATTCCCACCAAAGTCATATTTTCATAAATGTCAAAGTCATAAAAACCATTGCACTCATTTAGCCTGCCAAGTACTTTTTATCCCGAAGTTACACTTAATTTCAACACATGAACATAGGCACATTGAATGCACTAGGGGATTGTTTAAAATGCCATCCGGTCCCTTCCCCAGCCATCTTACAATTTCCTAACAGTTTTAGTATTCGTTTGAAAACATTACAATACTTGATGTTGCTGTTTGAAATTCTGAAGCACTAGTTAAAGCTTACAATCAAACTCCCCTTTCAACACATCGCCACCCAGGATACCTACTCAAAGATAACACCACAAACTATAATAGTGCTCTTCTAAAATTATAACCCACTCACTCTGCAGAAAATATTGACGTTTTTAAATCCCCTTCAGAATAAATTTTCACCTCTAGGGATTTTGAGATATTAAATCAGGAATTTTCGTCAGATTTCGTTTTACGTGTTAAACCAATGGGCGTCGTCTTGAATTGGGGATTTATCGTGCCGGCCCTCCCTGCTGTTATACATGATGCTCTGTGACTTCGGGATTTGTGAATTGGTGAGAGATAGACAAAAGTCACAGGGAACCAGCGTATGCTGTTATAAGGCTGCGAATTTGGATGATTTTATGTCAGCAGACGTGCAGACGTTGGTTAGTTAAAACCGGCATTTCCTGGAAAAAAACGAACAATTGTAAAGTGAGAACCAAGTGGAATTATATCAGAAAAACATTACTCCATTGATTCACCATAGAGTTTGCTACTTGGGAGGGGTGCGCCACTTCGTGCAATTTCTAAAGGTATTTCCCCTGTTACACGTAGCCTACAACGACCTCAAGACATCTTTTGCGGAAGTTGGAGGGTTTGCATTATTGTACTTTGTTGTACATATTAACATGTAGTTAAAAGTAAAAACTTGAGAACAACATTAGTTTTTTTTTTAATAGTTATTGGACAATGAGGGCTAGAGTCCATGAAGCCGAGCAAAAATGTCGGTATCTGAAAAGGGAACAAAGCGAACCACTTATATGCAAGCATCAGTATACCATGGCCTACACCAAAAATGCATGATAGCATTTGGGGAAATGGGTAAGTTATAGCCAGGTGGGGGTAACCAAGGTTTACAGGGGGGGGGGGTCTTAAAATTGGCTTCAATCATGTTAAAAGGTATACAACATTATTGGTCTGATCATAAGGATTCCAAAAAATGTTAGTTTGTCAAACACCAAAAGCTAAAGTTTGGAGTTATATGCTAAAAAAAACTCCAAAACTTTGGGTTGTACATAGTACAAACCTATACCTGTTGGAATCCTTATGGGTTGGACAAATGATGTGTGGCACTACTTTTCAACAAGACCGGATCATTTTAAAAATGTTGACTCTGTGTAATCCTGATGTACCTACCTGGCTATAGCTTACCATTCCAGAAATGTTATTAATGCATTTTGTGTAGAGGGTAGGGACTGAGGTTGAATAATTAGTATTTTTCCGGGGGTTTTTGTCACCTCTCAGGATACAATTTTAGCTAAAATTTCCTGATGGCTAAGGACTATTATTATTCTCAGAGCTCTTTATTCAAGAAAGGCATAGCATTGTATTTTTCAGTGGATTACGTACATATCCCTGCTATATACAGTAAAAAAAGTACTATGATTAAAGTAAGAGTTGTGAGTAAGAGTTATGAGAACCTATAGATGATGGGAATTTGTTTATGTTTATGCGCCCTCCTGTTGGTTTGTTGTGGTTGTAAGAGAAAAACTGTCAGGCAAAATCACATATACTTTGCATGGGGAAATTCTGTTTTTTTGCTGTAACTTTTGTTCGAATAAATAATACTAATACTAACTTTTTATCAAGCATAATGAAGATTACATGGCTACCAGCTGCATTTTGTAACCAATTGAGCTCAGGAAAGATCTGCAAGTAGTAATTTATAACAAGATTTTATGTGGTCTGTCACAGAAACTACTGAATATTTTGCCTGCCAGAAAACACAGAGGGCGTCCTCATGTAATGTCACAAGTGAGCGTTCATAGGTCACATCATCTATAAGGTGTTGGCGATCTAACACACAGTCTTTTTTTTTAATTCGTCTTCACGCCCCCACTTTGACTCTCTTGGGTACGCCACGGATTCTGATGATGTTTATACCCTAGATAGTCCAAAAGCTGACATCACCAGATTTTCTCTTCGTTGCACCACTTGGTGATCAATTTTACCAAATCACCTTGAAGGGGGGATGTTCTCCTGACTAGGATTACGTATGTTTCCGCCCCAAAAATATGCGCAAATACAAACGCGCCATTATGGATAGGAAAAAAGTAATTAAGAAAGGAGCTAGCTGTGTCCTGACCCAAAGAATTTGAACTCAACAAAAGAAATGCCATTTTTTTTATTGGTGCGGCTTTTCGTGCAAACACAGCTGCTTAGTACTTCGAAGACAATGAGAAGAGAGGAACATTTTTAAAAACAGTTTGGTATGTCACCATATAATTTTTTATGTACAGCAGGGGGTAAAAGCGGGAAGATAAATTTTTAAAAAATTTGTTTATTCAAAAATGATAAAGTTCTCAATTCATTCTGATTCAGTGGCAGGCTTTAGTAAACCAAAACAGCCATACGTTGGTTGGTGCTATCTAATGTGCGACGATATAGATTGTGCGTTCACGCGCGCTGGTATAGGTGACGGTTGGTTACATTTTTACAGTGGGGAAAATATACCTCTTTAAACAATATTATTGTAAAATTAAAAACATTTTCAGCGAAAATTTAAACAACAAAAACTAAATAGAACGAGAATAAAAGATAGACCTTGCTTTTGCCTTTAATATCGTGTCATATGGATGGGCAGTCAATGTTTTTATCGTAAAGCAGTGTGGCAGGAGATATAGTGCTTCCCCCTCCTACTTTTCATACCTCCGGGCTCACAGTCGGAGAACAGGTCAATTGGTGAAAATAGGGCAATTTTTTTTTTTCGATTGTTGACTCTTCACGCAACATAGTTTCAGCTTTATTCCGTGTCAGTCTATGGACGCCCGACTCTGAACTGCCGGACTATATTACGTTACACACCGTTGTAGAAGTAATTAAAGTCACTGCGTACTCATAGTCCGGGACACAATGGTTGAACACTCGGCACTCGATTCAGTTGACTCTTGCACGTAACATTAGTTTCAGCCTTTCTTCTGTATGTCATGAAGCACGGACGTTGGCTCCCCCCGGACTATATCTGTGCTTTCACACCGGCATCCCTACTCAAATATTGACAGGCCAACTAAATCTCCTGTTACAAATACCACTGCACTCCATTTTCCCAATTGGGGAAGGACAAATATGGTTCGAACTAAATTTGTGTTAGAGGTTGCGGCCTTCACGTACGTCAATGATAAATTTCGGTATTGAGAGGGAAGATAATCAATTTTTAAGTAAAAAATCTAGCGAACCAAAGGGTCCCACCGAGAGGATTTTTGAATCAAAAAAGCCTTTATTTTTCCTAGTTTCGCGGGGTTTTCAAAAATTCCCAAACGGTCTGGATCGTTTGAATTATACAGTTTGAAAGTCCTTATGCAGTTTATGAGACGCGCGAGTATTTTACGTTCGTCACATTGAGCGAGTGAAAACAAACAACCAACAAACTGATGCCACCGATGCGTATCTACTCGGATGCCCTACTTAGTTCTCTTTTCCTAAGCAAAATTTACACACGGGGTTGATCGGGAGACTTGTTTAGGGTGCATTAGGAAGTGCAGGAATCTTTTTTTCGGTGAGATGGTAAGGGCTTTCTTCGCCGAGTTCGATTGGTGTTATTTCGCTATGATATTATTGCTCCTAGACAAAGAGTCGCGGCCGACTTCAGTACAGTAAGGGTGGGGGCGGGGGAAGAGTGTAGATAGGCCACCTACAATAGACACAGGGCTGTTGTAGTTGTATGAACCTGGTAGAAGTGTGTATAGAAGGTAACACGATTGTTCGGCGTACACATAGTCCGGGAACAATGATGACATGCATCATGGGGGGCCATCGATGGTCAAGGGGTTGACTCTTTACGCGGGCGAAGCATTAGTTTCATCGCTTCGGATTGTCCTGTTAGTTCGGCTCTATGGAGCCCGGACTATGGGTCTTCCTATGACCGGTGACGAGTATTGCTTTCACACCGGACTATATTTGTTTGCCAATTCTATAAAACAACAAAAGTGAGTGGTCGTCGCGCATAGTGTTACGATGGGGACGGTGTTATATGAGGTTACGCATTACACCCAGCTAGTACGGGTTGGTTTTCGAATTCATGTTTGACAGTAGGGGAGATTATTGAAATAGAAAATTAACAAAAAACTAAAACAAATAAACAAAATAAGAATGAGAATAAAAATAGGCTTTGTGCGTTTGTTGCGCCTATTCTAATACGGGGTCAATTGGATGGACCGACCAGCAGCCGACAAACATCCCGCTGAGCTATTTGTATGAGTGGCATTGGATCATAATAAGGAGTCTCTTCAGACAGACTTTAATAAGTCTGTGGAATTTTGATATTCGGGTTTAACATTAAAGTTTGGTTTTTTAAAGACACAAAAAATCTGCTGGAACCGGTTAGAAGTTTTTCTTTTGAGTACGTGTTTCGGGTGGGAGAAGAGGGGAGCCATTTTTAGACAAAAGTATATTTCTACACGGTGTCAGCGATTTTTCTTGGGAAATTGCGAAGGTAAATGTCCGGTTTTGAAATTGCAGCAGTGCGTGACCTGATGTTGGTGCAATCAATTTGCACAGCGGGAGTTTTGCTGGCTGCTGGGGATGGACATTCATATTTTTTATGTGCCGTCATTCACTAACAGCCCGTGAGGTCACATTTGGAGTCTGAATTTCTTAATTTCAATCGTGCAATGAAACCCAATGAGAAAGTGCCGGGTTACTTGGGCGTTCATTTGGTGTGCTTATTCAAAAACCACTGTAGAGATAAGATGAGGTTGACCCTTTTAGTCACCTCTTATGTCTTCTTCAATATTATAATTGTCTTCTTCAAATTACAGAGAAAAGCATTTTTTTTTGAAAGGCAACCGAAACCATGTTCAGCCAATTTGGGGGGGGAAGGCCCACAGGTAGCCTATGGAATTCCAAATCGCCGAATCTAAGTGTCTGGCAAAGCAATTTACACATTGGATTGTAACTAGGAAATGAGGACTTCTATGCGTGCTGGATAATGGCAATGATTACACAGGAGGCAGGCGTTCAACAGACTACATCCCAAAGTTGCTCGATGCTATGATTCATGTTTTGGGCTGACGATTTCGCGTCGATCGAAAAGTTATAGCGCTGTGCTCTCCGTACGGAACGCAGTCGGAAAGGCCGCTTGTGCTATAGTATTGAGCCGGATTAAATAATTGGATGGAAGAAGGTAATTTCAATTATCTTTTTTACCAGACTTTGTAAGGGGGGGGGGGGCGGGGGGCGTGTAAGGGGTGCAAAGGCATTTTCGACGGGGGGGCGACATTTCTCCATAGACACCGTTCAAATAATATGATCGTTCTCATGGGGGGGGGGGGGGGGGGGGGGGGGCTGGAGGGGAAAGGGTTCGAGCGGGGGGGGGGGGGCTCGCCCCCTGCCCCCGGCTGGTTACACCACTGGTTTCACCCTATTCGATTGCTAAAATGCTAAATATCATTGACGCCTTCATATAGTCAAAAGTACATGGCATAATGTTGACATTTTATCCAACCGACCCCAAACAACTCGGCATCAGTCAACTCGGCCACTAAGTCAACTCAATCATTCTACCCACATTGCAAAACAAAAAATACCTTTGGAATATTCAACATATCAACCAGATATGCTAGCGAGCCTAGTCTTGTTTATCGTAGTGGATATCGGATGCATGCGCCGGGCGTCCACTAACACAAAATATTGATGCCTTCAATTATGCACTATCTAAGATAGGCAACAACAAATCCTATCTCTTTTATTCCTAAAAAAATACATATAAATGGGAGTGGGTAGTGTAATTTTTCTTAACTTGAATAAGATTTAAAAGTTCAAATATTAATCCATTCTTTATATGGAAAATGCCAAACCATTAATTTGCATGTGAAATTTCCAGACTGGGCAAGTTTAGCATTCCACATATACTTAAGTAGTAGGCATTCGTAATTAAGTCTAAGAATTCAATATTAGGCTAGTGTGAGGTTGTGACACTGAGTTCCGAGTATCTATTTTGGGTTGTACTTTGCAATATTTGATTATTGTATTGTAAAAGAGATAATTCAGAAAGGAAATTTGGACGATGAACCCGAGATCGGCATCAGATTAAGAAAACTTTCCGTGATTTGAGAAAAAATCTAAAAAAACACGATTTTGCCCCAAAATTTTTCAGACCGCCATAACAAAAACAATTGAATTTCATGATTTCTTATGTTATTTTTTAGAAAAAGACAAATTTGCCTAGGGACGGTTTTTTTATTTTTAAAAATAGCAGCTTCCATTTTCGAAATATAGGGAAAAATTTCACAAGTGTGATTTTACTTCTTTTCCGAAATTTGAGTATATATTGGAGAATATCTTTAGGTTAGAAATCGAAAAAGGAAAATTGAGGAAAACCGTCCCTAGAGAAGACGATTGCTATCGTAGGAAAAGTTAACCTACATTTTATTTCGGTATTTTTGGATTACTTGTCTGAAAAATTTGCCAAATTTTGCAAATTGACATGAGAAAATCCGTGTTTTTAGTAAAAACGGTTACATTTCACGCCAATTTCAAGCTGTCTCTTTCTCAAAATTTTAAAAACAAAAACTTTTGAACTTCAAAATTTGAGTACTGTGTGCAAGTGATGAAAAATACATCTTATGACTATTGAATCAAAAATGGTTCTTGTCTCTAACTCCAGAAATTAGAAGAAATTGAAAATTTCATCTGGTCAAATGGTTTACATTTGCAATATTATTTTCGTTTTCCACGATGCGTTCGCGCAAACACGTACATTAAAAACACGCGGCCGCTTCAACGCAGCAAAAATTCACCCCGCGACGCGATCCTGCACCTTGCGCCTGACAGCGTGAAACATGCTTAAATTCCCGCCGTTTAGACCAACCGGTTTTTGTGACTTAAAGTGGTCAAATAGTGTTTAAAGCGGCAAAAAAATACAGCTCAGGAATGTCGCAGTGATAACCTTTGGTGATATATATAGAACACAGTTTGATGTTTAAACTGGCTGCAAAAATCAGAAATTCGTGTAAAAAACAAAAGCACCAGGTTGACACTGTCCTTAGTTAACGTTCAATACTAGACTCAAAATAGAACTATTTTAATTTGCTCTTTACCCATACTCTGTATCATGTCCGTTATTGTGTTTGTAATTAAAAAAAGAAATCAAATACATGCTATAGTCTAGGTGCAAGGGTCTAATGTAATTATGCCAAATGGACGCCCAAATTATAATGCATATCCCGAAATACTTCCATACAATTAATTGAGTAGATTGTTCTAGCAAGCAAAACACATAAAAATGCAGGTATTTGGTACATTTTAAAAAAATTATATGAATTTTACGTTTACTTATAGAACAAAAGATTTTATTGGGGGAAATTTAGCTATTCATCTGTGAAAACCGATTATTATGCTTATTTAACAAAAAAGAATGAGTAGAAAGGTTTACTAGAGAATGCGGAAGCGACAACATTAAACACAGGAAGATTTAAGAAACGTATACTTACGTTGACAATAGTGCATGATAGATCCATGGTAATATCCTACTTCGTGAGTGACGGACAAGGTCCAATCGTATTTATAAGAAATTGTTCTATAATCGTCTAGTATTTTCAAGATGTATATTTACTCTTCGTCGCGATCAGGTCGGGGAATGTTCGGGGAAAAAACCAAGAGCATGGCCAATCTAATGGGCGATAGTCCCAGCTTGAATATAATAATAAAATAATAACAAAAGAATAACAGATAATAATAAAAACAATAATTAAGTAAGGATATAACAATATAACATATAATGAATAATAAGGTGAAGTAGAAGAAGAAGAACTACAACTAGATGCCACTGCTGTATGAATGTTGGAAGGATGCAATTTATGATCGGTCAATAGCTAATGTAAAGTGTTGCAAGTCATTGGTGATGGCTTGTTGCAGGAATTTATTAGCTGAGAAAAAACTGATCCAGGACCGCGTGTATCCAAGGTACGGATGCTCCTAACAGGCCCGCTTTGAGGCTGGGGGATTGGGACATCCAGTGTTTTCTTTATTTCTAATGGTGCTATGTACAAAACATTGTACAGTTGTGGCTCTTTATACACGGGGCCGACGCGATGGTGTAACGTACCCTTCAAAGGACGGGATGCTTTCATGATTAATATGACCAATTCCAAAGTGAAACCATATGTTTTTAATGAAAAGATGGTTACAGGAAAAACATCAGGATTGAGTACCCAGATAAATTCCAGCAAGTGTCCACACCTGGGGGGGGGCGCTGCGACCCCGAGAATTTGTGATAAATTTGCGCCAAGGGCAAGCACCCTAACCACATGTACACTCTTCGACGAAGGTTTGGACCCACAGTTAATATTGAAATAAGCAAGGCTTGACATTGTTTATTATTATAAACAATAAAAATATTTTTAAACTTCTACTGACTAGGATTCGTATGGTTCCTTCGCCTCGAAATTCAACTACAATGCGCATTTGAATAGGAAAACCGTAGCAAAAGTACCTAGCTTTGCACCTGACCCAAGAATCCACCGCAGAATTTGAACTCGAAGGGAGTGTTCTACTGACTATTTTTACAACTTTATTGTTTACTTGTCAATAAAGTGTCCCATAAATGCAAAAATAGGAATTGATGTGGTTTGTGTCAAGTCTACAAGCATTCAATTGGGTTTAGTGATGACATCATTATTGACTATTGATTTTTCATGAGTATAGAGAAAATTTCCAGGTGACTGGTGTGAATCTATTCATGGCCTGATGTCATTGGTAGTGTAATTCGTTTTTGTGGCCCTGTTTTATTGAATGGATGCCCCGTAAAGATTTGGACTGGTTTATCACCTCATTTCCTGGGACCTTTAAAAACCAATTCTGTTTTTAATCAATAGCTGGTATACAGATCAATCCAAATGAGTACCCAGCAAATGTCCCCACCAAC
Organism: Ophioderma brevispina; assembly: GCA_023653785.1. NCBI lineage: Eukaryota > Metazoa > Echinodermata > Ophiuroidea > Amphilepidida > Ophiodermatidae > Ophioderma > Ophioderma brevispina. The sequence continues at coordinate 67,961 of JAMKCH010025821.1, forward strand.
CGGAATTTGTGATAAATGGCACCTCAGGCAAGACCCTAACTAACTAGGCCACGCTCTCACAACACGAAGGTACGAAGTTTGGCACAATTAATTATTGAAAGCAATAATGTATTAGTAAACAATAAATATTTTGCTTTTTTGTTCATCGGCTAATGTAACCACTCTGTACCACTTTTTTCCCCTCAGGGGAAAAAAGCTTTTCAGTGTTGCCAGTTTTTAAGGAGCCTCTATTTGTTGGTCCATATAGAAAGAAAAAATAGTTTCATTTGATGTATTATTTCCGCACAATACACCCAGATTTTAACAGGCTAAATAGCTGAGTCGCTCTATATATACTCCACTTTTTTCCCCTGTGTACATTATCGATTTGTAAATGTTGGCCTATTGTGTTATTTCGTAGTTTTTTGCTCTCTAGATATAAACTACCACTTTTTTTTCCCCTGTGATACTATCAAAATATTGAATGATGGCGGTTTCGTATTTTATCGTCGCTCTATATTAATACCACTTTGTTTTCCGGCTTAAAACCGTAATTTGCGAAACGAAACGAAACATAACTCCCATTGGATTACACGCTTTATTTCGTCATTCATGCATAACTGAATAAAGCGTTAATCTCATGGGAGTTCTGTTTTCGTTTCGTTTCGGAAACCAAGTAAGCCCTGTTTTCCCCTGTGTAATTATTTTCCTCCAGGGGAAAAAAAGTGGGTCAACTAAAATATATTATCTTCTGTCGCTCTATATATACTACCACTTTATTTTCTTCCCCTGTCATTTTTTTCCTGAGGGGAAAAAAAGTGGATCTATATATTATACTACCACTTTTTTGTCCCCTCCAAAATCAGGGGAAAAAAGTGGTACTATATAATTCTACCACTCACTTTTTTCCCCTCAGGAAAAAGTCCAGGGGAAAAATTTGGTAGTATAATTAGAGCGACGAACATAAATATACCACTTTTTTTTCCCCTCAGGAAAAACGTACAGGGGAAAAAAGTGTAGTATATATAGAGCGACGAACATATATATAGTACCACTTTTTTCCCCTATGAAATAATTACACAGGGCATAAAAGGGTAGTATATATAGAGCGACGAAGATAGTTTCCTCCCCAATAAATAGGCAACATTCTTATTGTGTTCCACCGACTGGGGGAGAATCCCCCGTTTTGAAAAGGGCGCAGACTCAGCTGCTGAGACTTTGGGGGATGACAGTAGAGTAAGGGGGTTAGTAATAGGGGGTTACTGTAAAAGAAGGACAAATTGCCAAAAAAGGACAGGGGAAAGTGGTACCCATATTTATACGACCACTTTTTCCCCGCAAAAAATACAGGGGAAAAGTGGTACATATAATATACTACCACTTTTTCCCCTCATGAAAAAGTACAGGGGAAAAAAGTGGTAGTATATATAAGCGCCCGAACTAATATCGTCCAATTTTTGCCCCTCAGGAAAAAAAATACAGGGAAAAAATTGTAGTAATATATAGAGCGACTAACATTATATATAGTACCACTTTTTTCCCCTGATTAAAAAATTACCCAGTGGAAAAAGTGTTAGTATATATAGAGCGACGAAGATAAATTTTCTCCTCACCCAATACATTGCAACAATTCGTATTGTGTTCCAACGACCTGGGGGAGAATCCCCCGTTTGAAAAGGGGCGCAGACCGAGCTTGCTGAGTAGCTTTTGGGGTGACAAGTAGAATAAGGGGGTTTATGTAACTAGGGTTTACTGTAAAAGAAGGACAAATATTGCCGCAAAAGGACATTCAAAAAGTGGTAGTATATTCTATAGTACAATTTTTCCCCTCAGGAAAAAGTACAGGGAAAAAGTGGTAGTAATATATCGAGCGAAGAAAATTATCTATAGTACCACTTGTTTCCCCTGAGTACAAAATACACGGGAAAAAAGTGGTAAGTATACATAGAGCGACGAATAATTTTCTCCCCAATAAATGGCAAACATTCTTATTGTGTTCCCACGACTGGGGGAGAATCCCCCTTTTTGAAAAGGGGCGCAGACTCACCTTGCTGAGTAGCTTTTGCGGGTGACAGTAGATAGGGGTTTAGTATTAGGGGGTTACTGTAAAAAAAAGGACAAAATTGCCCAAAAAAGGACAGGGGAAAAAAGTGGTAGTATATTATATAGTACCACTTTTTTTCCCTCAGGAACACAAGTAACAGGGGAAAAAAAAAGTGAGTAGTATATATAGAGCGACTAACATTACTAGTACCACTTTTTTCCCCTGAGAAAAAAATTACCCCGGGGGAGAAAAAGTGGTAGTTATAATATAGAGCAACGAAGATAATTTTCTCCCCAATAAATAGGCACCATTCTTATTGTGTTCCAACGACTGGGGAGAAATCCCCCGTTTGAAAAGGGGCGCAGACTAAGCTTGCTGAGTAGCTTTGGGGGGGTGACAGTAGATAAGGGGTTTCGTATAGGGGTTTACTGTAAACGAAGGACAAAATTGCCCAAAAAAGGACAGGGAAAAAATGGTACTATCTCTTATCCTACCACTTTTTTTCCCCTCACAAAAATACGCAGGGGAAAAAAGTGGACTATATAATATCCTATACCCACTTTTTTCCCCTCATGAAACGTCATGGGAAAAAAGTGTAGTATATATAGAGCGACGAACATACTAAAGTACCACTTTTTTTTCCCTCAGGAAAAAAAATACAGGGGAAAAAAGGGTAGTATATATAGAGCGACGAACATTATATATAGTACCACGTTTTCCCCTCAGGAAAAAAAATACAGGGACAAAGTGGTAGTATAGTATAAGCGACGACTTAATATAGTCCCACTTTTTTCCCCCTGATGAAATAATACACGGGTAAAAAAGGGGTATTATTATAGAGCGACGAAGATACTTTCCTCCCAAATAAATCGTGCACATTTTCTTGTGGTTCCAACGACTGGGGAGAATCCCCACGTTTGAAAAGGGCGCATACTCAGCTTGCTGAGTAAGCTTTTGGGGGGGGGTGACAGTAGATAAGGGGGTTTAGAATAGGGGTTTTCCTGTCAAAGAAGGACAAAATTGCCCAAAAAAGGCAGGTGAAAAAATGTTATTGAATTCATCTATTACACTTTTTTCCCCTCAGGAAAAAGTACAGGGGAAAAAAGTGGTAGTATTTATAGAGCGACGAACATTACATAGTACCACTTTTTTCCCACTGATGAAAATCATTACATACAGGGGAAAAAAGTGGTAGTATATATAGATGCGGGGGGAACGAAGATTTTTCTCCCCATACATAGGCAACATTTCTTATTGTGTTTTCGCCACCAACGACTTGGGGGAGAATCCCCGTTTGAAAAGGTGCGCAGACTCAGCTTGCTTAGTAGCTTTTGGGTGTGCAGTAGATAAGGGGGTTTTAGTAATAGGTGGTTTCTGAAAAAGGACAAAATTGCCCAAAAAAGGACAGGGGAAAAAAGTGTTACTTATATTTATACTACCACTTTTTTCCCCTCAAAATACAGGGAAAAAAGTGGTACTATTATATACTACCACTTTTTTCCCCTCAGGAAAAGTTACAGGGGAACAAGTTGGTAGTTATATAGAGCGAACATAATATACAGTACCACTTTTTTCCCCTCAGGAACAAAATACAGGGGAAAAAATGTAGTAATAATATAGAGCGACGAACATAATAGATAGTACCACTTTTTTCCCCTGAGAAAATAATTACACAACACAGGGTAAAAAGTGGTATTATATATCGAGCGACGACGAAGATAATTGTCTCCCCAATAAATAGGCAACATTCTTATGGTGTTCCAACTACCTGGGGGAGAATCCCCCTTTTGAAAAGGGGCGCAGACTCAGCTTGCTGAGTACTTTTTGGGGTGACAGTATTAAGGGGGTTTAGTAATAGGTGGTTACTGTAAAGAAGGACAACATTTTCCCAAAAAGACAGGGAAAAAAGTTGTACTATATATTATACTACCACTTTTTTCCCTTCCACAAAAATCAGGGAAAAAGTGGTACTATATCATTACTTACCACTTTTTTCCCCTCATGAAAAAAAATATCGGGGAAAAAAGTGGTAGTAATATATAAGCGACGAACATTATATAAGTAACCACTTTTTTCCCCTGATGCCACAAAAACTACAGGGGAAAAAAGTGGTATTATATATAGAGCGACGAACATTATATATATGTACCACTTTTTCCCTGATGAAAATAATTCAACAGGGGAAAAAAGTGGTACTAATATTTACTACCACTTTTTCCCTCAAAACATAAGGGGAAAAAGTGTACTATAATACTAACTACCACTTTTTCCCCTCATGAAAAAAATACAGGGGCAAAAGGTAGTATATATAGAGGCGCACGACTTATATGTACCACCTTTTTCCCCTCAGGAAAAAAAATCCAGGGGAAAAAAGTTGTAGTATATATAGAGCGACGAACCATTATAGATAGTACCACTTTTTTCCCCTGATGTAAATAAGTACCCGGGGAAAAGTGTTAGTATTATCGAGCGACGAAGTAATTTTCTCCCCACTAAATAGGCAACATTCTTATTGTGTTCCAACGACTGGGGGAGAATCACCCGTTGGAAAAGGGGCGCAGACTCAGCTTGCTGAGTAGCTTTTGGGGGTGACAGTAGATAGGGTTTGTAATAGGGGTTCCTGTAAAAGAAGGAAAAAATTGCCCAAAAAAAGGACCGGGGAAAAAAGTGGTAGTATATTATAGAGTACCACTTTTTTCCCTCAGGAAAACGTCAGGGGAAAAAATGTAGTATATATAGAGCGAACGACCCCAAACCATTATCTATAGTACCACTTTTTTCCCTGCGGAATAATTACACATGTGAAAAAAAGTGTTAGTAGTATAGAGCGACGAAGATAATTTTCTTCCCAATAAATAGGCAACATTCTTATTGTGTTCAACGAGGGGAGAATCCCCCCCGTTTGAAAAGGGGCGCAGACTCAGCTTGCTTAGTAGCTTTTGGGGGTGACAGTAGAAAAGGGGGTTTAATAATAGGGGGTTACTGTTAAAGAAGGACAAAATTGCCCCAAAAGACAGGGTAAACATTGGTACTATATATTATACTACCCTTTTTTCCCTTCAAAAAAGTACAGGGGAAAAAAAGTGGTACTATATCATATAACTACCACTTTTTCCCCGCAGGAAAAACGTACATGGGAAAAAGTGGTAGTATATAAGAGCGACGAACATAATAGTACCACTTTTTTTCCCCTCAGTAAACAAAATACCGGGGAAAAACGTGGTAGTATATATAGAGAGCGACGAACATTATATATAGTAACCACTTTTTTCCCCTGATGTAAGTAATTACACATGGGAAAAGTGGTAGTATATCTAAGCGACGAAGATAATTTCTCCCCAATAAATAGTCCAACATTTCTTTATTGTGTTCCACGACTGGGGGGAGAATCCCCCGTTTTGAAAAGGGGGGCGCAGACTCTCTTGCTGAGTAGCTTTTGGGGTGTGACAGTAGATAAGGTGGGTTTAGTATAGGGGTTACTGTACAAAGAAGACACAATTGTCCCAAAAAGGACAGGGAAAAAGTGGTAGTATAATATTATACTACCACTTTTTCCCGCAAAAAAATACAGGGACAAAGTGGTACTATATAATATACTACCACTTTTTTCCCTCATGAAAAAAATACAGGGTAAAAAAGTGGTAGTATATATAGAGCAACGAATATTATATATAGTACCACTTTTTTCCCCTGATGAAAAAAATACAGTGGAAAAGTGGTAGTATATAATATATCGTAGCGAACGAACATTTATAATATTACCACTTTTTTTCCCCTGATTTAAAATACTTACACAGGGGAAAAGTTGGTACTATATATTATACTACCACTGTTTTCCCCTCAAAAAAATCACAGGGAAAAAAGTGGTACTATAATAATTCTACCACTTTTTTCCCCTCATGAAAAAATACGGGGAAAAAAGTGGTATTATATATAAGCGACGAACATTATATATTTTAAAAAAACCCCACTTTTTTCCCCTGATGAAAATAATTACACAGGGAAAAAAGTGTAGTATATCTAGAGCGACGAAGATATTTCCTCCCAAATAGATAGGCAACATTCTTAAGTGGTCTAAATATATAGTACTCCAAACTTTTGTCCCTCAGGTGGTAATAAGGCGGTGGATTAATTGTAAAACCGCCCTAAATTCTTTGAGAAAGGGCTCAGACACAGGTGTATTGGGCGGGATGCTTGAAATGCACGTTATTTTTTTTCTTACAAAAATCAAGCAAAAATAAGTTCCTTTTTAGAACCTGGCAACACTGATGAACCATTTACCCTGAGGGGAAAAAAGTGTACAGTGCCGTTATGCGTGTCCATTAAAACCTCTGAATATGTTTTTGTAGCTTTTAAAGTTAACAAAAATATTTTTTTAATTTTATGGTGTTTTTTTGTGTTTTTATTTAACACAAAACTAGTCGTTCGTAATTTTGATAGTTCAAATATATTACTTCAATATAACTACTAAATGAAACCGATTTTGTCACACCTATAAAAATAGATTTTGAAGAAAAAGTGAGACCTCCATTAAAAGTTGTAGGGCTGTCCATTCACCGTGAGAGGTAATAAGAGGAATTATTTTATGGCCACAGGTAAAAAACTTATGTCATAGGATAATGCATTAGTGGAGTGCTTTCGGGGATATAATTGCTGCTGGATGCATTAATAAATTAACATATGGCTAATCCCGGGGCCCCGGTGAGCACGACGCTTTAGTCGGCGAGTTCTCATAGTGGCTCCGCTTATTCCATCTCTTCTTTTATGAAAAATGTCCTCCAAGCATGCAATTATATCCCGAATGCACTCCACTAAGCCTTATCTGTCATAACCCACATGAGCATTATTTTACACAACCAGCAAAACATAAATACAATATTAATAACTCTTTTCCTCCTTTTCATATTTTGGATAACTTTTTAACAATTATAACTAGAAATATCGTAGTTCTACTCACTTTCCCACACACTGGGTTGACTAACAGAAAGCAGCAAGCATCGGGAGAGGTGGGAAAAGTTATACAATGTATATATGATTGAAACTTCGCTGAGTTACCAGCTTAATAATAGGTTAGCTTTTGCCATAATTGCCATGATTACCATGGAACGTAGCGTTTACACATTAGTCAATACTTACTTCACCAATCGGATTTGGATGAATAAGCGCAGTCGATTTGCATGCCGATAATTATTCATTAAGTTCTTGATGTATCGCATCTATTTGTATAGGTCAAATCGGGGTTATTAACACCGCAGATTTTAAAATAGACAATTGTAGGACCTACTGCCGTTAAAGTTTGCATGTTTTTTAACACCATAGAAATAAGATTTCTATTTTAAGGTATAGACTCTGTAGTGAATGTCAATCTGATTCTTTCCCCGTTCGTAAAGCCACATAACCTGGGAGGTTGTGGTAATGAACGTTGTATTATTGCATTGCCATGGCAAGTGAACTGTTCAAGCGCTTTCACTCGAGGGGAAGTAAAAGCATGCGTGCTGGCGTGCATTATTAAATTCTATTGTTTAATAATGCACGCTTGATAATGTACCCCCTGATAATTCACGCATGCATATTTAAATCGTGTCATAATGCACGCATGCATATTTAAATCGTGTCATAATGCACGCATGCATATTTAAATCGTGTCATAATGCACGCATGCATATTCATATTTGAGGTAAGCGTGCATTCGCGAATATAATTTTACTCGAAAACAAAGAAAAACCACTCGAAAATAATGTTCTAGTGGTTTATGGTACTCATACAATGTGTAGTAGTATGGCAAGTAAATAAATGTTGACCTAAAATACATTATTTCACATCTAAGATAGCTTGGATGTTTCAATTGAAGTGTCAGGATGAAAGCACCAGCAATTATTTCATTAAACGTTTTATATGAACATAACCTTGTTTTAAGACATTAGCGCGAAGCTGGTTTGACATCCCCGCCAACCATGCATAGGTCCTTCTATCATTAACAGGCTATTGTTTGTAGAACTAAATGCATCAGTTTTCAGTAAGCCGATTACGTACAGTAACTTTGTACCATGGACACAATATGTTTTGTAATGGCAACAAAGGCATAGTCTCCGCATGGCCGGGGATTGAACCCCACATTAATATCGCCCCATCGAAATATGCAAGGAGTCTCACTTAATTTGAATCTACATGTACTATGGCGACTGATACGTCAACTGAGGAATGCACAATTCAGTAAGAAAAGGCCAACGCTCATGCTATCGGCTAATATTATAGTGCAATATGCACATTACTTTCATTACAAGCGTACTGAAATGTTCTTCCCGTCCAAATTTTAGCATCTTTAAAGGTGTTTTGTCCGATTTATGTCAATTGTGTCTCTACTTGATATGAGAAACGGGCAATTGCTCATGACACCCCGTCAAAGTCCGTGGGAAATAAACATGACGATTTTTGATGGTAGAACAAAAAAATGCATATTGCAGAGCCTATTCAATACGGGTGCTATAATATGAGGTTAACCACTAAAAACGGCGGTTTTTTGTTTATATCTTGGAATGAATTGAAATTGATTTGAGGGCTCAAATTTCAGGACGACCAATGTGTTAGAAAAATACGACCCTTTCATCTGATATCAAAACGATACTACTTCCGGGTAAATCAGGGGGTCCCAAACACGATAGGAACAAGCACCTTAAATGATCGTAGGTTTTTCTACAAACAATTGGGGCAAACTCTTTTAGGGAGCGGTTTGGACGCAAAGTTGTCGACAACCCTCCCAGGATACAACAAAAAGCAACCACTTCTATTCAAAAGATGTAATAAATAATCATAAAATTAAAAAAAAAAAAAAAAAAAACTTTGGTGGCAGGGGTGTTTATGGGCCGGGTTTTTGGGTCAAAAAAAAATCACGTTTTTGAGCTAAAAATAAGAAAATCAAGATTTATAAGTTCTTAGCAAAAAAATTTTAATATATTGCAATCTATATCCAATCTTACCATTTATCTTATAGATTTCAGTTTTATACATAAAGGGTCGAGAATTTTAGCCACAAAATCACCCTTTTACTAAAAAAAACATCCTTTTATCACATGGTCACCACAAGGATTTGACATGAACCCTTTAATCCAAGGGGATAAGCATATACCAATAACAAAAATGATACCATAAAAACAGATTGTAATATTTTACTTTTAAAAAAAAAATAAAAAAAATAATAATTTCACTAATTGCAGCCCCAGCCCAAATGCGTTTTTCGGCCGAGAAAATCATCCTCACCAACTTATTTCAACCGCAACCACATTTGCTGAAATTCAGATATGTATCCTCAATAAGTGATTTGTGTTTTGTTTTGTACGTGGGAGGGTACTCGAAAACGATGACGCACTTTTTAAAGCTTGGCCGCTCCGTTATTTGGTTAGGAGAACACTTCAACACACATTCAGTTACAATTAGCTATCACGTAAGAAATTTACGTGGTGATTTGTTTATTACTTTCGACAGGGCGTATCCAGAAAGAAGCCGAGGCGTTACTCGGAAGTGACAGTTCTCGCGAAGCGGCGATGCGCCGCGCTCAGCGGGGTGAGGTGGGTGCTCTTAGAATCTAATTTCAATTGAAGTCAGTTTTCTTATTCAATATACTTGAAACACATGCCAAAAACAGTGCGCACTTTCAAACATGTACTTCTTATAAGCCAGCTTGATCCTTTCAAGTCTGATCCGCTCAATCTCGCCCTTTGCTCTCTCTCTCTCTTTCCTCTCAAAACAACAAACAATGGGTACGGTGTAGAAGTAATTATAGTCGAGTTACTCACAGTCCGGGGAACAATGGTGAACAATAGGGCAAATCGATTCAGTTGACTATTCAAGCCACCATTAGTTTCACGCTGTATTCGTTGTCGTCTATGAGCCAGGAAATGATACCTGCCGGGACTAGATTACTTTCACACCGTTGTAGAAGTAATTAACACTTAAGTGACAAGGGGGGGGGGGGGTTCCTAGGGACCCAACAAATTTGTGTTCACGCTGGCCGCTTTACGCCGTGGGTGGGATTTTTGCCGCCGAATTTTTTTGTAAGTGTCTGACTTTTAAATGCGCTTTCTTTCATACCAAAATAATTAAATCGGCCCAGCCGTTAAGGAGTTAATTAGTGGGGGTCCCCATTGGAACCACCCTTGGGCACTAACGGAAGTCATTTCAGAATATTTTTAAAAAGAATACGAACCAAGAACCAAAGCAATTTTTTTTTCTGTATAAGTTCACACATACATGTCTAAAAAAGGTAACCAATATTAGTAACATTAAAAAAATTAACCCCTTTATGTTGCTGAAACAAAAACAATTTCATCATGGATGGGTGCAAACCGTACTGTACAAAACTCGATGGTGAAAATGACCGGATTTGGCAACACCCGTAAAAAATACAGGAGTCCCAAAACGGCTAGTTTTGTGTTAAATGGTCTTCTAGAATAGATATCAACATAAAATAAGTTTTCAAAAATGTTTGGTGTAGTAAGTAAGTGCAAGGCTCATTGAATTTTCCATCCTTTTTCCCAATTTTCGCTGTTGAAAACAATGTTTTGTGGCCCAATTCTGCAGCCAAAATAACCAATTCATTTTTTGTGTGATTTGGGGTTGTCTTGTGACCCTATGCACATGTGGTATAAATTTCGTGCAAAAATTCCCTCGGGAAAAGTGCGTTCTTAGGGGGGTCCCCATGGAACCCCCCCCCCCCCCCTTGGCACACCCAACGGGAAGTGAAACCCCTGAGTCATTAAGTGTTAAAGTCCGGCGTACTCTAGTCCGGGAAAAATGCGTGAACAAATAGGGCAATCGAATTCGTTTGACTCTTCACGCAACATTATTTCACGCTTTATTCCGTTATCGCTATGGAGCCCCGGACTCTGGCTCCCGCCGGACTATATCCGCTTTTACACCGGGCAAACGCTATTAAGAGTTCGACGGTCCGTCTCAGTAGTGCCTGAAGTTAATTCCAAAACTGTCATCCACCACTTAGGCATTTCATTTAGGTTCCCTTTATTTGTAATTTTTCCCCTTTTTCTTCTCGTTATTTTTCCCCGTGGAGACCCCCCGTGTGCGCACGCCCGGAAAGGAGCCCCCCAGGATTACCGACTGAGCGACATTATGGATTGGAAATGATGAGTTTTGAGGGAAGTCACAAGTAAACTTTCCAAATTCAGTCTGCTGCATGTTAACCCGGGAGTAGCAGAAACATTTGAACACATCTCAAGTACCAAAGGTTGAGTGATTAAAAGGTTGACAGACTGTACCCTGAAACGTGATTCTTAAGAAATGACGCTTTAAGAAAAGTAGGGGAAACAAGGTCAAGCCCATTGAATGCATTGGACGTGGACCTTCTGTGCCCCACATCGGTAACTAAATATTTTGACGTTCAAAAGCTATTCCTTATTTTCATCCTATGAACTCCATCAATAATTTGCACCATTTTTTTAATCTTCTAAAATTGAAGCAACTTTAAAATTGACCCCTTACAACTGAAATTGACCCATTTTATGATTTTTGCTGTTTTTAGCATATAACTCTTTAACTGTACGTTGTAGATAGTACAAACTATACCTTTCTTGAAACCTTGTGGTTAGACAAATAAACATTGGATGCTTCAATTTGCTGCACTTAAGAATCACGTTTCCGTGATGCCCGTCAGTTGTCTACATATGTATCACTCAAACCTTTGTACTTGAGAGTGTTACAAATGTTGCTAGTCCGGGGCTATTGTGTATTTCATACCAAGAATGGGGGACGGAGTATGATATGAAGATAAAATTGTCCAATCAATATCAGAATTTATAAGCTTGCTATAAATGCAAGAAATTTTATAATTTATGAATGAACATCGTGAAGACTTTCACCATTGTAAGACCGTATTAAGTTTTATTGGGGTATTCAAAAATGGTATCTTCGGAATCATTTTTATGTGCCTATTTATCTTTGTGCAACCGGTAATGTCTGAAGCTATATGTGTACGTATTGAAACAAGCTGGGTTTTTAGGTAGCAAACGTTGAACGATCCTAAAGCAAATGAGGACCCACGTAAAAAGAAACAAGTGTTGCACGATGCTGAATAAATGATGTGCGAAAAAGTGAAAGGATTTTAACTGTTAATGTTTTATGTTGCATGATGTGTAAAATCATGAGTGATCCTACAACCTGTCTGAAAAAAATGAGTACAATAGAAAACGATTTTTTTTTTTTTAATCAATATTATAATCAACATAAGTAAGTCTCTGGTGCATCACATTAGCGAAAAAAAGACCAGGCTTTCAAATACCTTTTGTTTCATCTCATTTGCTTGTTTCAATCGAGAGATATACCAGTTTACTGCGGAACACAGAAATCGAGTTTGTACCACTTTCTGGTATTATGAAACGCAAAGTCCTACCGACCCCTTGATAATTTGCTTCTAAATTCAAATTTTTATTGACTTCAACATTAGTTAATGCACAAAGATTTTGTACCACTTTCTGGTATCTTGAAACGCAAAGTCCTACCGACCCCTTGATAATTTGCTTCTAAATTCAAATATTTATTGACTTCAACATTAGTTAATGCACAAAGATAGTGCAATATTTTCAAACCATTTCGTTGGATTTGGAGTGTTTATTTTGGTTGCAATTATATTCATTCTGGCATGGTTTTAACAGATACCCAATTTTGTAATAAATTCAAAGCCCCATTTCGTTGACGTGCAATAAATATTTGTTTTTGTTTATTATTTGTGAAAAGAAAATATTTATCATTGAACTGATTATGTTGACTCTTAGAGCTTCAAGACAGAATGGCATAACTGCGCGAAACAACTCTTCCCATGCATGAAAGTGGCATAAAATTGATTTTGGTGTGTCGCACTAAATTGATTATATCTCTGAATTGACAAAAGCAAATAAGATGAAACAAACACTATTGGAAAGCCTGCTCTTTGAATGACTTATTTTGAAATTTCATATTTAACCAATTTTTGTTCTGGTTATCACTTTTTTGAGACAGGCTGTATAATGAGGATTGGAGATATACCCAGTTAATGTGGATTGATATTGACTGAATATTGGGTCAGAATTGGGTAGACGTTTCATATAGAAGTCCCATTGATGCAAAGGAGGTATTGCCATTCATTCCGTCAAGCACTACAAGGACTTCTATATGAAACATCTACCCAGAATTGGCAATCATGGTTCAGAACAGTCCCATAACATTTGTATTACACCTATTTGGGCCAATGTATTTATTTTAGAAGCTAAATAAAATACATTTTTGACTTTCCAGCATGGTACAGGTGGTCGGTAATCTTCATCTAATATCTATTGTCTCGACGTTATAATTCATCGAAATCTCGGGTGATGATATGAATGGGCTTTTATTCCAATCAATCCGTGACGTGCTCGATACTGCTCTATTAATCAGTAGTATCTCTAAAACTCAGCATTGCTGAAATTACTGTAAAAATGTTGTTTTTGAAATAATCTCAGCCATGTACGGCATCAGTTTCCATGTACACGTATAATAATGCAGGTCGTTGATTGACTTTGTTTTCTTCTGAAAACGTGGTAAATTAAATAGAAATGGAGTTAAGCAATAGGTTACGGGGATTTTGGTCAAAGGTCAAAGCTTACCAAACAACTTTTCTTGCATGGCTTTTGTTAAAGGCTGACTCAGAGATTTCCCGATGAGGGCGCACTCATTTTTCAAACAAATCGTGTTTTTTGCACATTCATAATGCTTGTCCATATACTAATCACTTTGTGAAATAACTAAGCCCAAATCGAAGTCCTTCATATATAAAAACACAACTTTGTCATAAAATTCCGGATCCGGATACACGGTATCCTATGCGGCTGCATACTCCACATAAATGTGTACTGCATGAAAACGAAACATCCGATTCATCTCTAACTTTGGAATTATGCATTTTAGGTGACTATCTTTAGTTCTAGATGACTATTTTTAATTACTACACAAAAAAATATATTTCGAAATCTCTGAGTCAGCCTTTAAGTTACGCGGAGCAGCTGTGTAATTTATTTCTTTCTTGGCGTTTCTTTCCTCTTTCTTTCCTCTTCTTTTTCACAATTTGCTTCTTCTCCCACATGCTTCATCGAATTTCAACCCAACTTGTGTCAAACGCATCTGTGGGTGACTGGCTACAAAAGTTATTATATGCTGGTCCCCATCTGACCTTTGACCTGACCACAGGGGTCAAATATGTAAAATACCTACAGGATTACGCCGATTTCAACTAAACTTTTTCAGAGGCACCACTGACCCATACCTCATATAGGGTATTCAGGGATAAGAAGTCAAAGGTCATTAAGGGGGTCATTTCCGGTCTGAAAGCCAAAAATTGGGAAAAATATTCAAAAAATCGCTGTTCTTACAAATTACATAGTATAGTGAAGTCGTTAGAGCACATGCATTGCTACCAACCAGGGTCTTTGGGTTGTCCACAGTTTTGGGGGCCAAAGGTCATTAAGGGGTCACTTTCGGTCAGAAACTAAAAATATTAAAAATATTCAATTTTTTTTATCTCAAAATGTAAAGATAGGAGAGTAACATAACCTTCAGCTATGCATTAATGTTAATTTATACCACATGTGAAGGATCATAAGACAACCCCAAAACAGCAATAAAATTCGAAATTTGTTATTTGGACTGCAAATTAGGGGCAAAACATTGTTTTCAAAGCACGCGAAAATTGCGCAAAAAGACGGAAAATTCAAATGAGCCTTGCGCTTAATACAACAAACTTTTTGAAAACTTATTTTATGTTGACATATATTTAACACAAAACCTGTAGTTTTAGGAAATCCTGTATTTTTTACGGGTGTTGTAAAATACACGTCATTTTCCCATACAGTTTGTACAGTAACGGTTTATTAACGTCCGCGGTGAAATTGTTTGTTTTCAACAAATAAAGGGTTTATTATTTTTAATATTACTTGTAACTGTTTACTTATGTATGTATGTGTGAATATATATCAGCAAAAAATTGCTTTGGTTCTTTGATTTAAAAAAAAATATTCTCAGATGACTTCCGTTAGTGCCGGGAAGTACATGGGACTCCCACGAATCAACTCATTAATGGCTTGGCCGATTTTAATTTTTTTTGGCATGAAAGAAGCGCATTTAAAAGTCAGACAATTACAACAAAAAATCAGCGAAAAAATCTCACGCATAAAGCGGCCAGCGCAAAAATAAATTTTGGGGGTCCGTAGGAACCCCCGGGTGGATATGGGAGTAACAAGAGACAGTTTAATTCAATAAAAAGTAAAAGAAATGACTCTACTTACACTCACACACCCGCTAGCGATGGAGATCTCTTGCTGTCCTCCTAATTTCCCCACATAGGAGTAGCACCTAAAATGAAATTATAAAAAAATAAAAATGTACCGCTTTCACCAAATTCACCATATTCGGAAACAAACCCATGATCTCAACTTTGAAATGACACCATCTTGTTTTGGTGGTAAGGCTGTATTTTTCCCTACTCTTGTTTTTTGTGTGGAATAGCTTCCAGCGTCATATTGTCTTTTATAGATTTGGATAACTTGACAGACCTGGAGTTTTTGCTGTATTGAAGCATGAAGATCCTTGGTCATCACAAGTTTTTCATGAACAATTGAAAATGATGAACAGTGCTAAATTACGTAATGGTTGTGATGAACATGCATAAATAATTATTCAAACACAAAATAGTTTTGTGTAAGTAAAATTTTGATACATTTGAGATATATTGTATTTTCAGTGTTTTTATATTATTTATATGGGATCTTGTACAAGGTTTTATTCCACGTTTTTAAGTGGGGTCAAGTATCAGCTAGCCAGTTGGGCGAAGTGCCATCAGTGCCTGGTTATATCATTTCATATCTGAAATATTGACAATTTCTTGACAGCTGACAGCAGTTAACGATGGTCGAGTCGACTATTTAGGTACTACAGTAAACTTGAACAAAAGTATAGTGAACTTGAGGTAAGTTTACGATACCACTATACCATCAGTATAAAAGTCACAACACTAGCAGTGTTTTGTTTGGAAATGTTATGTCAATCTCTCAATCTTGGCTATTTTTTGGAATGTTTTTAATAATTCGCCATTGCGCGGGGCATACTTGGTGCCCCAGTACCAACATGTTTCTTGTTGAATTTGTAATATTTATCTCACATTGCATTGTATTTAAAAATTTCCGCCTTACCAATGGCCTGTGGCATCGGCTATTACAATTTTCACTCGCTCTCTCTTGCTTTTTTTTCCGGGGTGCTACTAATAGCGGTTTTCGCCTGCCAATCCGGGTGCCGCGTAGTATATATAAATAACCATACTCATAACTGAAGTGTTTCAATTCATTAATCTGTTACACATATTGACCTTCAACCATTCTTTTCCCGCCCACTATTTAACCACAAACCTCGAACCATGGAAACCGCGCGAGGGTTATTTAGATTCTCGAGGGCGCCACTTGTGTGGAAATCATGCTCGTGTATAATAGACCCTATGCAATATATCACGTCACACTTGGCGATCAACATAAACTTTCTCTTGCCCTACGGTGGAAACACCAAGTGTAAAATAGATCAGCTGTATAACTTGAGCATCTATAGAATTCATCACATGTGGAATGTTAAAGGTTAGTCATGTAATATGGCTCTCTTGCCAATTAACGGTCCACATTTGATTGGGAAAGTTAAGCGCGGAGTGGGAGTCTAAAGAATTTTCCAGGAAATTCTTGAAGCCAATACACATAAGAACAAAAACCCAACTTGAAATCGCGACAAGGACTGGATTTCGATCCTATTTGGGATATTCTCCTCACATGAAAGCTGATTAGAGATTTTTGAAAATATATTTTTTTTTGTTATTTTATTAAAAAATAGTCAATTAGAACTAAGATGTCAGCTAAAATCCAATTCCACGTTGAGGTGAATCTGATTTTTCGTTTCCATGCAGTAAACATTTCCGCACAGTATAACAGTGGGGTCATAGGATCGTGTATAACAAAATTCAGTATATGGACAGCACTATTACATGCAAAAAACACAATTTGTTGAAACTTGAGGGCGCCCTCCTCGGAAAGTCTCTGAGTCCAGTCAAGCCTAGCTCTGCTTTGATCCAACGCCACATGGATTACGGTTTCATTTGGTATTGTTAATAGTGGCATTACGTAGTAATATCAATCATGAACTCCTTACCTGTTCGTTTGGTTTCCCTGGAGTCGTTGCCCGTCTAGCTTACAAGATACAGATCCAGATTGTTCATTATAAGATTGCTCGGTACATCTATCACACAGAGATAACATTGGGCAATCTGAGCTCAACCTCCTGAAGTTACTGAATTTAGTGACAGAGTTATTTCGAACGTAGGCCCGAACCACTGTTTTATACATTTAAACCTTCAAACTGGAGAAATACTTACCCATCGTCTTTGAAGAAGTAGACGTAGTCTTCTTCTGTTGTCCTGCTCACCCAAGTCAACACATGTGACCATTTCCAGCATTGGACACCCATCTTGGATTGGCCATGTTACATGCTCCATCTCTGATTACCTAGTGATATCTAAACGATTATTGACTTACACCCCATTGCAGTACTAGGTTAGACACTTTTATTAATTAGAGCCATTTTAGAGTATCGAACCATCTTGGATGGCTAATCGACTTATAATGAACACTTTATAATCACATTTTTTGAAAATATTTCTTATGGTTTTAATTAATATTTTGACTATCAAAACCCAGAGTAATACCAATTACCAACTGCAATCAAAGTAGATCACGATCAGACTCCTTTATCCACAGAATCATATGTTTTGAAATTTTACTACTTGAGTTCTCCAGGCAGACAGGATGAATAGTTTTATTTCTTTTCCTGAATGCCAGGCATACAAGTGTTGAAAAAAACCCGTGTGCACTTGGCCGTACTCGAATCGGCAACCTCCGTAGTGCTAGGGACGGCGCTTCTAGCAATTAGCTAACAGCCAACGTTCGTAGAGGAGCCGATGAGGTGTTAGGTCCGAAAGGTGTCCATCTTTCCTAGCGGTAGCATCATAACGGTATATTTAGCATAATACGATTTATATTTGTTTTGACATTTTAACTACGTAGTTTTCTCCATGCAACAAGGATGAATAAAGATAGTCAGCTAAAAAGTCCAATTCCAACGTTTGAGATTAATCTGATTTTTCTGTTTCCATGCAGTAAACATTACGCACAGTAACAGTGCCAAGGATACCGTGTATAACAAAAATTCCGGATTCCGGAAATTCAATACAAAGTTGTGATTTTTTATATGAAGACTTCTGATTTGAAGCTTAGCTATTTCACACAGTGATTAGTATATGGACAAGCACTATGTACAGCAAAAAACACAATTTGTTTGAAAATTGATGGGCCGCCCTCCTCGGGAAATCTCTGAGTCATTCAATCCTACTCTTCTTTGATCCAACGCCACATGGATTACTGTTGTAGCATCTTGGTATTGTATATTGGCACATTCTTAGTAATATCATCATGAACTCCATTACTATTCGTTTGGTTTCACCTGGAGCGTTGACCAGTATAGCTACGATACAGATCCAGATTGTTCATTAAGATTGCTCGTTACTCTTCACACAAGATAACATTGGGCCATCTGAGCTCACACCTCCTGAAGTTCTGAAATTAGTGACAGAGTTATTAGGAACTTAGTTCCCGAACCACGTGTTTTATCATTTAACCTTCAAACTGGAGAAATCTTACCCATCGTCTTTGAAGAATTAGACATAGTCTTCTTCTGTTGTCTGCTCAACCAAAGTCACACATGTGTGACTTTCCCAGTGCTCCATGGCGTCAAAGATCACTTGTCTCTCCGATCTGGAAAGTAACCAATGGTTATTTAGTCATCCCTTTTCACTGAATAACATTATATTAATGTATACATCCTGGGCATTAGAAGTGAACATAACAACATGCAGTCTCAATACCCTGCGGCCCGGAAAGTATTTTCCCATGTGTCGTCCTGTGTCACAGAACGGCGAAATATATATAACTTGATACTGCGTGAGAGACTAGCATTATCAGTCCGCCATGGAGAATGTGTGTAAATGAACTAAATCTCAATATCTCCTGAAAACAAAGGGGATCTATGGAGGTTTTTGCATCTATAGGTCCATTACTAGTTTTTGTTTTGAATATGTATCGTGAAATGGCATCCTAGATAGGCGGTTTCAATATGGCTGCAAATGTAAGTCAGTAAAGGCCAGTAATTTATTTCACGCTATAGGCTAATATATATATTTTCATGGTTTTTAGTTGATAGCACTCCAAAACTTCCAAATAAGCATATCATAAGTGTCATTGAGTCGTTATTCATCAAATTCCAAGATGGATCCAATGGACCCTATGACCTACCAGAACCAAAGATACACATCATCTCTAGACTCATCTTGTGATTGTATTTTTTCACCGCTTAGTAAGTGCCATTTCCAGCCATATTGGACCCCATCTTGGATGGCATGTTACATGCATCCATTGCTCTGTTACCTAGTGATATGTAAACGATCTGATTGACTTCACACCACATTTGCAGTACTAGGTTAGACAAATTCATGAATTGAGCCATTTTAGAGTATCGGAGCCATCTTGGATGCTAATACGCGTAATATGAACACTTTATAATACATTTTTGAAAAATATTTCTTATGGGTTTAATTAATCTTTTGACTATCCAAAACACCAGAGTAGATACCAAATTAAACCCAACTCAATCAAAGTAGATCACGATCAGACACTCTATTGTATCACAAATCATTGTTTTTGGAAATTTTAACACTAAGTTCTCCAAGCAGACAAGGATGAATATATTTAGTAATCTTTTCCTGAGATGGCCACGCATACAAGTGTTGAAAAAAACCCGTGCGCTTGGCCGTACTCGAATCGGCAACCCCCGTATTGCTAGTGACGGCGCTCTTAGCAATTAAGCTAACAAGCCAGGGTTCGTAGAGGAGCGATAGAGGTGTTAGGTCCGAAAGGTGTCCATCGCTTTCCTAGCGGATAGCATCATAACGGTATATTTACATATACGATTTATATTTGTTTTGACATTTTAACTACTTAGTTCTCCAGGCAGACAAGGATGAATATATTTAGTAATCTTTTCCTTGAGATGGCCAGCGCATACAAGTGTTGAAAAAAAAAATGTGCGCTTGGCCGAACTCGAACCGGCAACCTCTGTATTACTAGTTATTTTTATGGAAAGAAGACAATTCCACTTTTTTCACGAGTGAAAAATCGCCGAAGAACAAATTTTGGGTACCATAGACCCCCCTCCTTAGGCACTGAAGTATAATTTTTTTTAGTTTAAAATGACCAGATGAATAATTTGCCACTACAGAATTGACGAAATCGGAGCATTCTTTCTAAGCATTCTAAGCAAACTACACATAATTTTGAATCAACATATTAGCATGAATGTCGGCGAACACATTAACACATTTAGAACACTTTTAATATTGATCATTGTACAAAACCTTTGCGCAGCTGATTTTCCATGTTCAAACAATTTTCTAGTTGGTGACTTTTAAAATATCATTCTACAACCCTTTCTTAGTATGATTTTCAAAAAAATTATGCTTTTCAAGTCCAGAAATTTACTCACATTTTAGACGTTTCGTTCTCCGGTCGGAGAACTTTTTCAGTAATACGCCGATCCAGCCGCTTTACTCCCGCGAGATGCGTATTTTTTCTCATCCGCAGAGTGAAAAGTTCTTTCCTGCAGCAGCTGGTCGTACACGTGACTTAGAGAATATATTCCTTCGTCGCGATTCATGATATTGGTTCCCCTCTTCCTGATCCATATTGCTTCTCTTATCCACCTCATTTGCTTGCTTGAGTCCTTGTCAATTATTTGGGCCGCCTCCCAGTCAATCGCATGGTTG
This sequence comes from Ophioderma brevispina, assembly GCA_023653785.1. Taxonomy (NCBI): domain Eukaryota; kingdom Metazoa; phylum Echinodermata; class Ophiuroidea; order Amphilepidida; family Ophiodermatidae; genus Ophioderma; species Ophioderma brevispina. Next base: position 88,903 of record JAMKCH010025821.1, read on the forward strand.
AATTTGGCAATGTAATCTGTGACAGCTGATCTGGATCTGGATTGGTACGTGGCGACGGACTCAGGAACAAATCCATGTAAAAGCCACGGGAGAAGACGGAATGGCCACTTAAATTGCTGCTAAATTGTCGCGTTGCCTAATAAAGTTAATTAACTGGGTTTTAAATGAGTTCATTGAATTGATTGAGATGATGCTATCTGGTAAACTATTCCAATCCCAATGATTTATGCACTTCCTCCACCGAGTCTTTTTTACTGACGCGTGTGAACCTCTTGCTGCTAACTTTTTCCGCATCCTTCATGTGTTCTTTCAACCTTACTCCAAAGGCTCTACCAGGTTCACCCACGTAGCTGACTTCTTGCAGTTCTTGCAAGGGATTTCATATACGCAGTCGCAAGTTTGCGTAGTTTCACGTTTATCCTTCAGGGGTACAAGGATGTTTTTCAACGTATTGCAAGGTCTCATTGCAGTGGAGAGAGTTGTTGTTTACTTGAGACACGTTGCAGTATCGCGGCTACTCGCCTTGTAGGTAGGGATGACTAACCTTCCTTTGTTTTTTTCCTTGGTCATTTTCTTTTCATTTTCCGCCTTCACCTTGGTTTTGTCTCTCATTTGTTGTTGTTTGACTTCCTAATAGTCCATCTTGGGTATCCGCATTGCTCAAAAAAAAAAAAAAAAAAGAAGTGCTTGACAATCTATTTTTTCTTTCCCTGTTTTTTATCACTTCTTCTGTTACGATGGATTCACTCTATCTAGGATAGGTTCTCACCGACACCTAACTTTTGGTGTAGCGGGTGTTGTGATGTGAAGTTCAAATATTGGCAGTAGGGTCTTTTTTTCTGTACACTTGTAACTTCAACCGACCCGTGGTCTGTTCTGTGTGATGGATTTATCAAGAAAGGCAATGTTGCCATCTACCTCCTCTTCATGCGTAATCTAATGCTTTCTTTCAGTAGGATCTAACAGAGTTAAGGTGGTCTGTCAGCTGTTGATGGTTCCTCTGGGAATAATCTCTAGAATATCATCCATATCTCCCTACCCAAGTTTAGGCATACAGCCTACCGGTGCAGTTGCTAATGCTTTTTGTTCAAGCCATTCTATGAACATATGTGGTCTATTATGGCACTTGCCTGGAACTTCCATCTCTGGCCCCCCCCAACCTTTTGTTTGTAGATTTCACACCCTCTGAAGGAAAAATATGTGGTCGTCAAAACAAATTCCAGCAACTCCATGATGTCGTCCACCTCCAATCTTAGCCTCTGTTTCAAGGTATTATCGCTTTCCAGCCTCTCTCTGATTATTTCCAATGTCTTATCGATTGGGGTGTTTGTGAATAAAGACATAACATCGTGCGAGTTGAAAATGTCACCATGTTCGACTTTTATCTTGGAAAGATCGTCTGCCAAGTGCCTAGAATTTTTAACGTGACATTCAATTTGGCCTACCATAGGTGACAAGATTTCTGCTAGAGCTTTCGATGTTTGGTAAGCTATCGACCCCGTGTAATCCACAATGGGTCGTATTGGGTATCTCTGTTTGTGGATCTTGGTAGTGCAGTAAATGCGAGGGGTGTTCTCCGCTGTGGGGTACAAAAGCTTGTATTGGTCACTGTCGATTTTCTTTTCATCCTTTAATGCTTTGGAGACACCCACCAACCTTACGTTTTGTATTGGGCTGTGGGATCATGATGTCAGTTTCTCGTAGTCTTATCACGCTCAACATGATCCTAACCTTCTATTCATATAATTTTTAGACATAATATGTACTTCGACCTTTATCGGCACCCATTATGATGTTATCTCTATCTTTCTTTAACTGTGCAAAGTGCTTGCCTTTCTTCTTTAGTGATGTTAGATTTCGGAATCTTGGCCCGATTTAAGAGGAATGACAGCGACCTCTGCCTCTAAGGTTTGTGCCTCATTTTCTTGGCAAATTCCACTAACTGTTCGCAACCTACGATGAAATCTTCATGCGGGATTTTAATCAACGGAGACCGCGAAGTTTAAGCCTTTGCTAAGAGTGTAGTCTGCGGTACGTAAGCTTGCGTTCGGTGGTGTTAATTATCCATTTCTTGAGTAGCTTGATCAATGGTGTATGCTAAGAAACCGACAAACAAACCACACTTTTTTCTTCACACTGACACTGCATTAAATGAACATTTAATCTCAATGATTTTGAACATCAGTGCTTTGTATTGGTAGGGCTACCCTGTTTAGAGAAGATTATATAAACAATTGTACCACTGCCTGTGTGGTGTTGTCCAACACTGGATGGATCAGTTCCTACTAGTTGGTATAAAACAGACAAACACCTGTTGTGGTCAGGTGCAGTGGTCGTGCTATTCAGAGCGACAGCATTGATTCTAATTTCTTTGATGGGTTTTAAGCTTCCCGGTGACAAAACTCCTATAATTTTTTTTTTGCAAGTAGAAAAGGTCTGACAGACGGTACAAGGCGCTCTGCCTGAGTTTTTCTAACTTTATTGGAGACTCATTAGTGGATGAATGGAACATAGGGCCAGGGGAAATTGGATACCTTAAACTAGGTGTTTAATAAAGTGAATTCTTGATTTTATTAGTTTTAGGAGGGGGCCCTGGTTATCACGGTTATATTGCTCCACTCCTTATATATGATGACATTATATCAGGACGTTGTGAACCAATGAATGAAGTAGTTGGTAGGGCGCCTTGAACAAGGCTATTCTTGAGTTGAGAACCTGGTAGATCGGATGTTTTGAGGCCGGGCTCTCACTTATCTTCTTCGTAGGTTGTCTTGAATGGTGGGTACCAGGGCGGCCACTTATGGCGGTTTACATTGGTTTGTTGAGGGGTGGGGGGGAGGGGTGTTCTTTCTTCTCCGAACCCCACTTATACGTGCCTTTAGGTTATCAAGCTTCTTTCTTTGTCGTGGTTTGACTTAACAAACTCGGTTTCTCGTTTATTTTGCAGGTGATCTTCAATATGGCGGCACACATCAACATCGTGATCGTACACAATGTTTCTAGAAGATTTTCACGCCATTCAGGTTTGCTTTTTCCTAATTGACAACACTAATGCGTTCTCACTTATTATTTTCTGGGCTTTCTCAATTATATGATGTGCCTTCGCTGTGTTGATGGGGCATCGTAATCTGAGACTAGGTGGTGTGATGTCTTATCTTTGCAAACGATTTGTAAAGGTGAGATGGATTTGCCGATGGTCGGGCAAATTTTCTTCTTCCAAAGTTCTCTAAGTCAACGGACCGTTTGACTGCGTTTTTGACCGTAAGCGTAACGACTTCTTACAAAATCTTGAAATAAGTTTATCAGGACTAGTGTAGTATGATTTTGGAAAATTACGGCTTTTCAAGTCCAGAAATTACTCACATTTTAAATACGCTTTTGTTTCCGGTCGGAGAACTTCTTTAGTAATGCGCCGATCCAGACCTTTACTCCCGCGAGAATTCGTATTTTTTTCACCGCAGAGGCAAAGTTCTTTCCTGCAGCAGCTGGTCGTACACGTGAAGCAAATATGGATCAAGAAGAGGGGAATCAATATCATTAGACCAATATATTCTCTACATATCCTTCCAATAAAGTATTGGGTAAATATTGAAGTTCCCAGTTTATGGTCTTCTATAGAGGATGTTGAATTTGTTTATGGTTGTGGCGCCCCCTGTTGGTGTAATGAGAGAACGTGCAGGCAGAAGCCCCTATACTTTGCATAGGGAATTTCGTTTTTTTTTCTGCTCTAGCTTTGGTTTCAATTAAATAATACCACCTTTCATATTAAGCATGCTTGCTAATCTACCAGTTGCATATTGTAACCGATTTAGCTCAAAAAGGTTCTGCAATAAGTTCTTACCAGATTTTTATGTGGTCTGTCATTGAACACTGTAATATTTGCCTGCCAGAAAACAACAGAGGGCGCTGAATTCAAATGTGACGGGGGGGCCGGCCAAGATAGCGTCCTTTTTGCCATTCCTGCCCATAGTTTTAGGCACGTAATCCCTAAAACTTGACAAATATTCAAGTCGAAAATATGTTTTGATATCAATATTTTTGTTTCCAACAAAAATCCGTGGAGTTGAAGAATCACTCCAGTCTAAGTATTTTTTTAGGTAGAATACTTATCAACGCGGATTCCATTTGAACGAGGCTCGCTTTACCTCATGTTCAAGCTCGCAGGGTCACCGCTAATTATAGCTGCGGACCATGTACCCGGCCAAAGTACCATTGGTCTCGGCCCCAGGGTAGCCCATGCACCAAACCGGTGGAATGACTTCGTTTTGACCGCATGTGGCAATCCCCTCATGTCCGGTCTTTAAAAACGATTTGATGATAGTTTTGCAGCACAAGTATGCACCACCGACTAAACTAAAGCAAGGTAATTTAGATCGGTCGCGGGTCCGTACGGGAATTCCCACTCGCCATTCAACACGATCTATTTATAAACGCGCACATGACTTCAAATTCCGGTCACTGTTCAGGCTCGTCCAATGACTCGTTCGGGAGTTTTTTGCGCCTTTTATTTTTTTATGTAATGAACGTGGCCGCCACCGCCTTTATTGACCCAAAAAAATCATAGGTCACATCATCTAAGACGTACCTGTATATGATACCTGAATAGAGTAAGGTATCACACCGTTTGGCCAACGATAAAATAGTTTTCCTTAACAGCTTTCCCCTCTTACTCTGACGGGTCCCGTTCTCTTAA